>CAJHQP010001323.1:0-120460 GCA_905132765.1 Moricandia arvensis | reverse complement strand
TTTCACCTCTTCCTCGTTAATTCCCTCTTTCGATACTTGATCAAACTTATCTTTGTTCTGTCTCAATCGGGATTGACATTGGAACTTTTCGAAAGAACTCGTTTTCTCGAGAAAGGATTAGGTCGATGGTAATGGTTAACTAAACACCTAGAGTCACACGCCCCATACGAAAGATCCTAACTCTCGGACGACGTCGTCTTAGCAATCCTCTTTCGATAAAATCGTAGAAACACCTAAGTTAGAAAACGGCCCGATCAGGTCTAAAGCTCGGCTAAAGGCCCTCTCGCGATTTTATCCGAAATCAAGCCCAAACTTTGTATCTTTTATTTTGAAGGAAGGGATAAATATTAAGTTTGGAAGATAAATTTCAAGATCGAAGGATAAATGTTAAGTTTCCGAAGATAATCATGAAGATCGAGGAAAAAAAGGAATATTTCTGCGAAGCGATAAATTCGACCAAGGGCAGAAGGGGAAAGAGCAAAGCGCCTCTGGAGGAGTATATAAGGATGATGCAGAGGACACACGAAAATCTCCACTCAGAGCAAACATAGCTTAGCACTTAGAGCATTTAGGCAACTTTCCGTTTTTGTTATTCAAGCTGCGACTCAACTAGGGTTTTGCAGTCTTTAGCTATTAGAACTAGGGATCGCCAACAGCTCTCATAGCCGAGGGTCATATCCAGTTTTAAACTCTCATACGCAAATTCGGAATAAGACATCTATTTTCTCTCTTTTTTATTCTTACTTTGTTTTTCGATATTTACTTCGTATTTTGACTGATTGGCGTGTGGTTTAGCAGATATTCGGGACGTCTGGGAAACTAGGGTTTACCCTACATTCCTAATTCAACGTAAATTGACAGTGCAAATTTTGGTTGCCGCAGTCCCTTGAGCCGAAACGCCCGATGCCCTGGCATCCAGTTTGGATCCAGGATTAAGTAGGGTGATTCCCGTAGGATTCATAGAACATCCTAGCATCAAACCTCTTGTTTTCGTAAACCTAATCGACTCTCCCAACGGCGATACCGACGAAGTCGATGACCAATCCACACAATAGTCCGAGCGGATAAAATACGGATTCGACGAACCTTGGACGAAGATAAACCTTACGTACATTGGCGACGAAAAACTCGCGGCAGAAAAGTGGGCAGCCCAAAAGATTAAAACCCAACTCGCGTGATACGTCTTGGTTGAGGGAGAACTTCTAGTTAAAATTATGATTTCTTCAAATCTTCTATTAGCTAGGCGGATGTTTTGACCGTCGATCGACACTTGGGGTGAGACGTCGATCGATGGTCTTTGCGTATTCTGGTTCTGACTTCGAGTTTTCTGCTGAGCATTCTTCCATGCTCCAAAATGATCTAAAAGCTCCATTTGCTTCCAATGAGTATAGGAACCTGTAACGACTCTAAAACAATACTAATTGCATATAAAAGACTCTAAAAACGTATACATATCATGGGTAAAATCAGATAAAAACCATGACATATCATATTCCCTCAGTCTTTCTTTTACGTTAAGTAACATCTAATTGTCTACCTCTCGTGCGAGGCATTTCTTGGTGGACATGTTCATTACCGATTGATGCAGTTGTATGTGTGATATACTATGGATTTTACCATTTTTCACCCATAGTATTTGTGCTTTTAAGAGTCTAGTATCTGTGTCTGGAGTATATACTAGAGTAACTTTTCAGGTCAAGCTATGTTTTGGAGCAATGTGGAGATTATGGTTCATTCTGGAGCTTAGTGATGAGGAATCCTGTAGCTGATGAAGAAATCATAAGTCAGAGTCGAAATCAAGAAGAAGTATCGATCGACACTAACCCCTTGATGTCAATTGATACCCACACGAGTAGGCGGGCCGACTAAAAGTCAAGACTGACTCAAGTCCAGAAGATCCACATAAATACAAGACTACCTAGGCCGACTTTGTACATAATATTTAGATGTTTTGCCATTGTTTGGGCAAAGAGACCACATCAAAGACATTCACTTCACCACCATATTTAGAAGCTTTAGGTTATTTAGTTTTGGAGAGATATCAATACTTCTTCAAAGTTTTGTATTGGAACTCCAATTTTCTTACTCTATCTATCTATGCAATCTATTCAATTATTGTTATGCTTTTCGTAATCAAGTATGAGTAGTTTCTCTTGTTAGATTTATGATTTTATTAAAGTTTATATGAACTGCTAAGACATAAAATTTATAGGGTAATATTTTAGGTTCCTTTATTAGAACTGTACCTATAACTAAGACAGTAGTTACATTACTTGAATTATTTTTTCTGAGCTAAGTTGTTAGATACATGAGAGAGCTGGCCTAGTTTAACTTAGTGAACATATCGATTAGGACGTTAATGCTTGTTTAGGGAAGCATCGACACTTATCCCATAGAATTGTTTGACGCTTGCTCTTTGTTTGCATGCAACAGCTGCAACAAAGAAGTTCCATGTCCTTCAACGGTTCCCAATGGTGTCGATCAACACCCGAGGCTGAGCACCGATCGACACCCCATGATGAGTCGGTAGGATTTTGTGAAATGGCAAGCATCGGTCGACACCCTACCTCTTTCATCGATTGACACCCACCGGTGACTTAAAGAGTTTGATTGCGAAGTAATGACGTAAAACATTTGAATACTTCAAGAAACTCGTCTCAGACATCAACAAAGCCAGCAGTCGACACAATTCAGAAACACGAAGATACATCAGAGCCTATAATTGTTAATAAGGCTACATAGGTACAGATTTCAAGGAGAACGAAAAACAAGGTTCATAAGCATCTAAGAAGAGGAGCTAATGAGAAACATATGGCAGTTTCACCAAGAGGATGTTAAGAATCTCAATGAACATACCATTCGATGATGCTTATTGGGCCCACAGTCGTTGGATATTTTTCAGAGACAGCAGAGATACATAAGATGACATTGAGCATTGTGAGAACCGAAATTTGCACTTTCGAGTTTGAATTGTTAGAAAGCGAGAATGAAACTAACTTTCTCCGAGGATCTGGATCTCGTAGATCTTAAAGCCTTGGTTGCAAGAGCTGTCAACGAGATCTATCGTTCTAACAACCTAACTTTGAACCCTAAGTGAGCCGCATGATACATGCTCAAATTACCCTAGAGCTACTGATTAGTCTCTTAAATAAGAGGTTCAGCTTTAGTACTTAGGGATCGAATCCACAGAGAGCGAGATCACACAATAGATTTGATAACCGACTTAGTTATACTAGGAAATTAATAAGACTTTCATAATAGTAAATAGGAAATAGTTAGTTTGTAAAAAGTAAAGAAAATAGCTAGATCTAGGTTTTTAGGTAGTGAATTATAATGGATAGAAGCCAAGAGGTTTTCAATCATACAACACAAATTCAATTAGTAAATATATTAATAGTTATATCTATCCTATGGCTGAGCTCAGAGTCTACAAATTCTTGTGCAAATTCAGAATGACCCTCAATCGATGGTATGCAAACAACATCGACCAATGGCTTTCTTAGTCAAGCATTAAACGACCTGATTCAGTTGGTTCACTTAGAATTACTAGACAAGTCTCTCGATTGTCCTTAGTAACTTAAGCGCAACAGGATTTGTGCAGGTAGAGATCTTACTCTCGCAGTATCAATTATCCTAATATTAGGGTTCTAATTAGTTACTTGATAACAAAAGCAATAAGCACAGTTCTAATGATAGATCTAATAATCACCCTAGCAATTTTACTGTTTGGCTAATCCGTCCAAACCATTAATAAACCCTAAATCTAACAAGGTAGCTACTCAGACATAGCTAAGCGGAACAAAATCATAAACATAAAATAATGTATAAGATAAAGAATAGGGATATAAGCTGGGGTTCCAATACAAAGCTTGAAAGAAGTTTTGATCTTCTCCCCAAAACCCTAAGCTATTATGTAAAGTCTCAAAGCTTGTAAAAAGGTCTCTCAAAATCATTTCGATTTCCTCTCTTATCGTCTCCTTGCATAAAACACCAACAAAGACAATATAAACTAGGTAAAACACGCCAGGAATAATCTTGTAATTTCTGTGATCTGGGCTTTGATTCGGCTAGTTTTTGAATTGGGCTTCTGCGCATCGACTGTCGATCGACGGAACGTGTGCGTCATCAATCGACGCAGTGCTCTGTCTCGACTATACTTTACTGAATTTGACCAGCTACAAGGTTCCTCTCTCTCTGAGCTCCAAAAACCCTCATAATCTCTACAATGCTCCAAAATGTACATGGACCTGAAAATACTCTAAACCACATCCTACCACATATAACTGATTCCAAATAGGGCTTGTAATATGGTCTAAAATCTGTAAACATTAGGACCTATCAACTCCCTCAGACTTCACCTTTTTCTTGTCCTCAAGCGAAATAAGGGTAAACCTGTGGAAGAGGTTTGAAAAACAGTGACTCACAAAATCTTTAGCTTATCATTATCCCCTTCACTATGTTGCAACCATATCAAACAAGTGTATCTTTGAGAAACTTAATATACCTTATCCTAGTATAGCAACCAAATCCATTCTACAAACAACTTAGCAGATACTAGCTTGACTCACCCCTCTACTAGCCTCATTTCTTGCATGAAATAAAGGTGCATGCTTTACCTTGGAAGTATCGATCAGAGAACACATGAACTCTTACCCCTGCAAGTATCTGAACACACATGCAATCTTCTCTGATCCCTTTCTTCCCTCTTTCTCTTCTGTGAATCTCTAAATATTTTTATTTTATAAGTCCAATGAATTAATGATGTTGATACAGTCAATCTTGCTCATCTTTCTTTTTTCTCTCTCTTTTTAATTTTTTATTTTTGACAAAGTGTAGGCAAAGGGTCATAGGTAATTTACCTATCCCTTGCTTCCACAGTGTGTGATCATCCCTTTTTGAATTAGAATAATGGAGTCATAGGTAATTTACCCACCCCTCAGCATCTTTCAAGAAATCATCTCAATCTTTTATTTTTATAGATTCCAAAGAGAGAGAGAGATAGAGAGAGAGAGAGAGAGAGAAATCAAAAGCACACGGACTTTTACCTTCCAGACTTGCAGGAGGAATCCAATCCAATGTATGCCAAACCCCAAAGCAAGAAAATAAGTCAATTAGGGTGGACGTCAGGTTCAGTTCCTTTTGTATAGTGGTAGGATGATCCACTTTGGTATGTCTAATACTCTTTGCAATCATCAATCCTCTTGTAGTAGTCAACCATCAACTTCTCATGTGCTCTGTAAATTTCTTGTACCATGTCATCTACTTTGGTTAGTTGTAGTAGTCAGTTGATGGCCTGATCTCCTCAAAATTCTCTGCATACTCTCGCAAACAAAGACGAGTGTGTCCAATGATGTCTGCTCTCTGAAGAATATTTCTGGTGTCTTCCTTTGACACGTTGATTATTTTGCAATCAATAGATCGTGCATTGCCATATCGTTAGACGCCATACTCATCTCTTTTTCCCATAATAAAAATTCTCTGGATCAAACACTTCAGGTTCTGATCTGGAAACGGCGAAGTCCTCTGGAAGGTGAGTGTTGATCGATGGCATAAATGGTGTGTCGATCGATGCTCTGTTGTTATCTCACGATTGTCTTGTTGTCGTTGTCTGAAGATATTTCCTGATCCATTTACCATTGCAAGTTTGTGTGCTACATTTTCCTTATATACATTGAGAATTCGTCCATCCGTTGCTCGTGCATATCCTTCTGGATCCCTCATAATTCTGAACTCATCTAGTCTAAGATACCATAATCTGCATGAGTATGATTCGTCGATCGATGTCAAAGGGTGGGTATTGATCAACTGCTTGTTGGTAACGTTGATCGATGTGTTGGGCTGGGTGTTGATCGATGCTCGATCGTCAAGGTCATACTCTTGCTCAAAATCGCAGAAACACGTGGCCACAAGTCCTGGTTCATGAACCAAATCAATGCGAGCACTCTTAGTTCTTGTTTGAATAAGCTCAAAGTATTGATTTTTATCAATAAGGAATAGATACAATTGTCGTCATGTCGCATATTGTTCCTACCATGGCCATGAAAGGTCTTCCAAGTAGCATGGATGAATTTTTCTCCACTAGGATGTCCAAGAAATGAAAGTCTATTGGAATTAGGGCATCGCCAATCTGCACTTGAAGGTCGTTGACTACGCCTCCAGAATTCACCTAAGAGCATACCACAAAGGTGAATGAATCACTATAAGGCTCCACCTTTGAGCTTAGAACATCTGCCATGGTTCTTGGCATAATGCTTACTGAAGAACCGGTGTCGCACAGTGCATGAGGGTAGTCATGTCCTTTGATGCTGCAGGGAACCACAAACTTCACATGGTTGCTTCTCTTCATCACCTTGACCTTCTGCTTTATATTCTCCAATAGATGATTAAACATTCTTTTAATGTCCTCATCAGTCTCCTTGGTTTCTCTGAAGAACATCCACAATTTGTGAGTGTAATAAACTTCCGCGAATGGGGTCTCTAAACGCATTCTGAGGACTCTCTTATCAAATCCATCCATCTCTTTCTCTTTAGTTTTCCTTCTAAATTGCTAAGGGATCTTCTTCCTTCTTCTAGAATGTCCATCCATAGCTTCCTCAATTACCGTACGGACTGGTTTATATATCTGTCTGGTTTTGGGTAAGGTGTTTTTCGAATTCCTACTAGCACATCCATCTCTTTCTCATTAGTTTCCCTTCTAAATTGCTAAGGGATCTTCTTCCTTCTGCTAGAATGTCCATCCAAAGCTTCCTCAATTACCATGCGGACTGGTTTATATATCTGTCTGGTTTTGGGTAAAGTGTTTTTCGAGTTCCTATTAGCATATAAAAGACTCAGGTCTATGCTTCGCAACAGATATACTTTTGTTACGAACTAATGTCGATCGATGGTAGAGTCCGATTGTCGATCAATTTTGATCTCTTCACACATGGATTCTTCATTTACCATCGATCGATGGTTAGCTTTGGTCTGTTGATCGATGGTCATTCGAACTGGGCAGGAGATTCGCACGGATTTGTTCATCCTGGTGCCAAACTTCTTGCACAATTTCCCAAAAATCATCATCTATGATGGCACTGCCGTGGTGCTTCTGCCCAGCCTCAATCTTTTCCTTGATAAAGGCTTCTTGTCTCCTCACAGCTCACTGGTATGAATGACCTGAGTTTCTAGATTCTTCACATGGGTCTTGAGAGCTTCAATTGGCATAGATAGGATCAATATTTCCATTGAAATCCACTGTCATTCTCTGCTCTCCCTCCAAAACCTTGTCAATCATAGCTTCAATCTTGTTGTCATGGGTATCTGATGGGCTGTTTTGATAGTAGGAGGCTCCATAGGTTCTGTTGTTGTTGTAGGGTCTCTACTGCTGTGATCCTTGGTTGTAGCTACTCCGCTGACCGTTGCTTTGGTTCTCATATCTCTGGAATCCATTTCCACCAACAATGTTCATATCCTCTTCTTCACCTTTCTCATTGCCAAATCCTATAGCTTCTGCACCTTCGACAAAGCTAACTTACTTCTTTAGAAACCTCTGAACAATGTCCAACTAGGCTTTTACTTCTTCCATCTGATCCTTGGTAAGTGTAGGGACTGATTTCCTCCTCTCGTGATCATTGTTTTTGGTGTTGTTGCTGGATGCCAAATTCTCTATCAATCTGGTAGCCTCTTGTGGAATCCTAATGCCGAAGTTTCCCTTATTGGCTGTGTCTAAAGCCATCTGGTATGATAGCGGAATACCTCTAAAGGAAGTGCTGAGAAGTTGCACCTCACTGGATCCGTGGTGTGGACAATCTCTTTCGTAGGATTTGAATCTGATCCAAGAGTTTCTGAAGGACTCTGCAAGCTCTTGTGTGAATGTAGCAATTCTGCTCCTGAATTCCTCAACTTTAGCATCATCAAAGAAATTACGTAGGAATGTGTTTTTGATGCATGTCCAAGATGTAAGTAATCCTGGTGGTAGCTGCTTGAGCCACTATGAAGCATCTCCAGCAAGAGAATTTGAAGAGCTTGCATAGAAGGTAGTCTTCAGGGACTCCATTAGCCTTGATGGCAAACACAAGATCCTCGAATCGCTCCATGAGAATGAGAATGACCATAAAATGGTGTCTGTCCACATGTTTGAAATAGGCTAGCTTCAGCTCAAAATCGTTCCTCTGGAAATATGGAGGAAGAATATAAGATCTTATGGGATAGAATTCAACTGGGCGATTGTAGTCAGCAACCATTCTAGGTTGAGCAGAAAGGGCTTCAGCTCCAGAAGTTTCTTTTGGTTCAGGGATTACAATTCCATGATCATCATTTCTCTGACATGTTGCATTACGCAGATGACTATCCAGGTCATACAGGTCTCCTCTCTCATTCCTAGTCACGATCAGCATAGCGATCATCTCAGCTCGGGAATCACCGTCGATCCATGTATCGGTACTGGTGTCGATTGATTCCGACAGATGAGTGTCTATTGACAAAGAAGTGTTGCCGTGATCGATGCTTGTCGCTTCTCCTTGCGGATGCTACGTTCGATGGCTCCTGGGTCTGACAAAATTAAGCCTTTTTCTTTGTTCCTTCTGGTACTGTTGGGCATGCACCTGAAAGACAAAAGAAAAAAATTGTAAGTAAACTAAAAAGAAAACCTAGAAAAAACTTGCAAAACAAATCTAATGGCGATCCTTGCTCCCCGGCAACATCGCCAAATTTGATACGTGCTCAAATTACCCAAAAACACAATAGATTTGACAATCGACTTAGCTATGCTAAGGAATTAATAAAACTTTAAGAATGGGAAATAGGAAAGAGTTGATTTGTAAACAAGAAAGAAAATAGCTAGATCTAGGGTTTTCAGGTATTGAATTGTAATGGATAGAAGCCAATGACTTTTCAGTCATAGAACATGAATTCAGTTAGTAAAGATATTAATAGTTATATTTATACTATGGCTAAGCTCAAGTCAACAACTTCGTGTGCAAATTCGAAATGATTGTCGATCGATGGTATGCAAACAACATGATCGATGGTTTTTTTGGCCAAGCATTAAACGACCAGATTCTATTGGTTCACTTAGAATTACTAGACCATTCTCTCGATTGTCCCTAGTAACTTAAGCTCAACAGGATTTATTCAGGTATCGATCCTACTCTCTCAATGTCAATTATCTTAATATCAGGCACAATTCTGATGCTAGATCTAATAATCACCCTATCAATTCTATTGTTTGGCTAATCTGTGAAACCCTTAATAAACCCTAAATCTAACAAGGTAAATACTCAGACATAGCTAAGAAGAACATAATCATAAACATAAAATAATGCATGAGATAAAGAATATGGATAGAAACAAGGGTTCCAATACAAAGCTTGAAAGAAGTCTTGATCTTCTCTCAAAAAACCTAAACTACAATGTATATACTCAAAGCTTGTAAAAAGATCTCTCAAAATCGTCTCAAGTTCTTCTCTAAGCGTCTCCTTGCATAAAACACCAGCAAAGACAATATAAACTAGGAAAAACACATCCAGGGGCAATCTTTTAATTTATGTGACTTAGGCTTCAAGTAGGGTACTTTCTTAATTGGGCTTCTGCACTTCGACCGTCGATCAATGGAAAGTGTGTGTCGCCCATCGACGCAATGCTCTGTCTCGACGTATTTTGCTGAGTTTGACCAGCTATGGGGTCCCTCTCTCTCTCTGAGCTCCAAAATGCCTTATAATCTCTCAATGCTCCAAAATTTACTTAGACCTGAAAAGACTGTAAAAAAATCCTAGACACACATAACATACTCCAAATAGGGCATACAACATGGTCTTAAATGGGTAAATATTAGGACCTATCACGGCAGCTCGATAACAAAAACGACATCGCATAAATTGCTATATGTGCTAAGTTTCTCTGTAAATTATTTTGTGTCTTGCGCACTTCATATTGGCTCCCCTTGTATATGACTCTAAGTTTGGCGAGCTTTCCCCTTTGTCCTTGATTCGAGTTTATCTCTTTTCAGAAATTTTCCTTATGTTCTCGATCTTCATATTTATATTGGAAAATTAGCACTTATGTTCCTTTCCTTTTATCTTCTATCAAAACTGAATACACCTTAATTGTTATTGGGCCAATTCTTGAGTTTTAAATCACAAGTGTGCTTTTATCGTGTTTTAGGCCGCTTAGACCGTTTTACGACTTCGCGCGTTTTTACTATAATTTCTCGTAGAAATCATTGGTTTGTTCGAAGTCTGTTTCCGTATTATTGAATTTGTAAATCCATATTTTATCATGAAGAATGATGTTATGCTAATCATTCCCGACTCATTTAACTTTTGAAAGTTTACAAAAAATATGTCGTGTTTGTTTTTGTCGTAAAACTTCGACGAAAACTCCAATCGATATGAAACAAAAGGTGTCTTTCGATCGAAACTCGAAAGGGAAAACTACAAATGAACTATGAGGGAAAGATTATGAATAGAGGTAGTTAGCATCCCCTAGATGTTGAGAAGAGCCAGAGACGAGTTCGTCTCGCCTTCATGGTGAGACACACTAGGGCGAGGTTGTCTCACTGTGATGGCGAGATGGACCTAGGGCGAGGTCATCTCGCCATGACGGTGAGACGGACCTGGGCGTGGTTTTCTCGCCGTGCTGGAGATATGGACCAAGGACACGGTCATCTCGCCATGATAGCGATACAGAGCAGGGCAAGGTCGTCTCGCTGTGATGGCGAGATGGACAAAGCACATGGCCATCTCGCCATGACAGCAAGATGGACCGGTAGAACGGTCGTATCGTCGTGATGGCGAGATGGATCAGTGGGTGTGGTCATCTTTCCCTCGTGGCGTTATGGACCGGTCGCATGGTCGTCTCGCCTTGATGGCGAGATGGGCCGGCAGACATGGTCATCTCGCCGTGACGGCGAGACGGACTAGGGTCGAAGGTGTATTGCCTTGGTGGCGGGATGGACCGGAGGCAAGGAGATGGGGACAAGTTGGAACGAAATGGTTTCTCATTTTTTCATACTTTCGAAAGTCGTTTGTTAAAAGATTCGGAGAATCTTTCGAGAGAACTTGTTGTTTGATCCTTTTTAAATTCTTTTTTGAAAGAGAATATTTACTCGAGAGTTTCTTGACATTGATTCCGTTGTCACCAATTTTTAACCCAACAGTTATCCCCCCCCACCCACCTTGCTAGAATTTTCATGATGATCTTGCAAGGTTATAGGTATGTTAGGCATGTTAGGGGCAATTAATGGCTGAAAGTCCAAGGGGAAAACAATTTTCACAAAAGTTGATCAAAAGATGAGTTTGTACCGCATTTTGTTGACCCTAAGGAAACTTCGGAGTTTTGGTTTGCCAGATGATGCTTGTAACAACCTCCACCTGAACCGTGGTGCCCGGTGAGGCCTCCCGCTGTAGGAGTCATCGATGGGGCGATTAAACACACTTATCCTTTCCTCGACGCCATCGCAGTTTCTGCCCAGTCCTGGAGGAGGTGAAGTTTCGCAGACCAAGGCATGGGGATAGTGCTGATGCTTCTTCTCGTGGTTACTTTACGTGTTACGAGGCGCATCTTTTGCGTTCTCGTTTTTGATTTCCTATCCCAAAGATCATAGTTCAGAACTTTATTTGGCTGTCTATAAGACAGATCTTTCCTTGCGGTCTACAGCATCTCTTAGAAACTAGTCTTGACCTTCGAGCGAGGGATGGCTCTTAGTGGTGATTATCTCGAAGCTCTTTTTTTCGAGCAATACAGCAGTACCTCTCCAATATTGTTTAATGCCAAGGAACAGCATGGAGATAATTTAGGGGTTTTCCTATCACGTACACAAGTGGCAGGATTACTACTTTTCGTATAGATACCACTTCTGTTGTGGAACAGTGCAACCCTATTTTACACGCAAATGGAATCGAAATTATATCACGGTCGGATACTCTGACTGATTTTCCTTTGATGATATCTAACCTTGTATTCGTTTCCTTTGTTTTGGAGTTTTTGATCCTATCCCTCCATATTCCGTGGTTTTGCCCATTGTTAGATATATTCTTCCTGGTGGTCCGTTCTTTTGGAGCTATTTCTCTCCAAAGCGAATCCGTTCAGCGCTCGTGTACCATTAATTTTAAGCTCAGCCTTGTACGTTAGTCGAAGAAGATTCAGAGCCGGCCATGGAATAATACGTTCCGTTTGAGGTTCCCTTGGTGAAGGAGATGGAGAGGTCTTCCAAGAACAAGCATGTTGTCGTGGAAGAGGACGATGTTGCCACTGTTGGGGCACAGTTGCCTGCGGACGATTGGTTCCATAACTGTTTTCCCAATAAGGGCAGAAAAAGTAGTACCTGTCAGACCCCACTGCTGGCGTTCGACACTGAGGGACCTGAACTTGACGCTTTCTTTTCCTCGATCGAGGTCCCCTTTGATCAGCTCCCGGCTAATAACGAGCCTGCTGGATTGGGGAAGTTCGCAGAAGCTTCCAAACTATGCATTGGGGTCAGTTCCATGCTTCATTAGTTTTGTTGCCAAGTTACTTTCTAACTCCTTAGTATTATTATTTTTTGTAGGGCCTCCATATTATGAATGATGCTCTTATGGCGAGTTATTTTGAGGCATGGCATCTCGTTTTAGGGCTGAGAAGGCCGAGAAAGAGGTTTCTCGCTTGAAAACCGATGCTAGAGTGCGCTCTACGTGAGAATGATATGGCGCCGAAGCAAGTTTCAAGGCTCTGTCGGGCGCGTAGGGAAGGAAGGCGGGAGGTGGCCTCGATCTTCAAGGATCGCTCGGTTCAGATTGGCGACTATCGCGAGTGCAAGGGGTTTGTGGGCGCCTTGTTGTGCAAGAAGAGCGGAAAGTACGACTATGATGCTGCGATGGAAAAGATGTCAAGGTATATGGGCACTTATGCGAGCGCGGAGTCGCTGATTCCTCAAATTGAAGGGAGAACTGGGGTACACTTGGCTCTTATTTCGTTTCTTCTGATTCGGAGGAGAATGGGCCAGAAGTTCCGTGCATGAACAGCGAGTTAAATCAACCTCCGACCCCGCTTGGTGTTAGCGAATATTCGATTGGGAAGTCGATGTCTGTAAACTATGTGTTAGATCAGTGATAGGTGTTGTACTCGAAGGGAGTATGTTCCCTATTTATGATATGTCTATCAATTTGTATTGTACTCACCCCTTGGGGATTTCTAATATATTTCCGTTTCATAGGTTTTCTTTTTACGGATAAAGCGTCAACAAGAGTGAGAGAGTGTATGTAAGTTCCTCATTTCCTTCGCTCTAGCGTATCATGATACTTGGAGTTGCACTAAGATGAAGATTTTCGAGGGTTAAGACCCGAGAAAGTTCATAAACGTCTAAGTATCGATGAAGAGACAAGTTTTTGTATCTCGTATCAGTGATACCATGCCTTTGAGAGTTAAGAGTGGATTTAGGGTAAGCCCTAGGTTTATGTTGGGGAAAATACTCCGGTATGAAATTTCTCCAGGCCTCGGGTAGGACACCGGCCTCCAGGTTCCTGCTAGGAGAAGCCCGGGCTCGAACCTCTGCTTCCGACCCTGCCTCCAGGTAAAATGGAAGTTTTATACATACAAGGATCCCCCCATATTTCCGAATATGGAAGGGTTTGACCTAACCACTGACGTCTACTTGACTATATAAGGGGAGCCCAAACCCTAGAACAAGGGATCTACATTCTAAGACTAAGAGATTAAAGCTAGGCTTGAACTAGGGTTTAGACACGAAACGTCGTAGTTCCTGCTCATTCAATCAATAAAACATATGTTTCAGTCTGTATTCTCGTTTACTTATTGCTTATCCATTGTTCCGTCATAGTATTAAAGATCCTACACAAAAATACCCTGCTAGTTTGGTGCTAGAAGGAGGGGAGTAATCTTAACTACGTGATGATGACAATAAATGAGCATGACGAACAATCTTCGGCTACCCCTAGGGAGATCGAGCTACAAACTCAACTCTATGCTTTGCATAGCCAAGTAACCGAGATGCACAAATCTCGAGAAGCAGAAACAGAGAATCCCAAGCTCTCCTCAGAATTTCAGAACTTGAAGGAGAAGCTAGTCGAGCACTACAAGCAGCTAGAGCAGAGCACAGAGAAGCTCTCTCAAATCGAAGAAGAGAAGCCCATCTTCCAAGACAAAAATCAAACTTTCAATACGACAAGCAACAAGTAAACTCAATTCTAAGCTCATGTTCGGCCCATGCTGCCTCTAGAGATGCCTACTGTCGAAGGCGACGACGATCGATGGCCTCCACCACTGAAAAGAGATACCGTGACATGGGATGTTTCCGCGGGGAGAACCTGAGTACACAAGTGGACGAGGAGACAGCCACAAGCTCCACTGTAACCGCCTACCTCATTAGGGTGTTCTCCAAACGATTCAATGCCATCCAATCCATGGTAAAGAGGCTCCGGGAGTACCTCCTATGATCCAGGGAAATGATCCCAACTCTTACGCCGACACCCACTTCACGGATGAGATCGCGTTAATAGAGATTCCGAGAAATTTCTCCTTTCCCAACGTAAAGATGTGTCACAACACTAGCAACCTGGATAACCATGTTGCCCAATATAAGCAACGGATGCTCACTGTAGCAATCCAGAAGGACCTGAGAGAAGCGACCATGTACAAGGGGTTTGGTTCAACCCTGGCGGGGCCTACGCTGCAAAGGTATACTAACCTGCCCAATGGGTCCATACGCTCCTTTGAGACCCTTGCCGACAAGTTTGTAGAGCAGTCAGCGAGTGGCAGGAGTCTCGAGAAGACATCCGACGACCTCTATTAAGTCCTCCAGCACCGAGCCAAGCCTTTTCATAACTATATAGCATGATTTGATCAAGAGAAAGTGCCTATCCCAGGATAAAACGTCTCGACTTCAATCTCGGTCTTCGAGAGAGGCCTACTCCCTGACGGAGACCTCTACAAGGAGTTAACCAAATATCAATGAAATTATGGAAGACGTATTGTCCCAAGCCTAAGCATAGGTGAAGTGGGAGGAAGACGTCGTGATTCTATCTAAGGTCCAACAAAAAGAGGACCAGAAGATGACCAAATAAGATAAAAACAACAAAGACGAAAAATCCCATCAAAAAGTCGGGGAAAGAGACAGGAAATAGGAACGGGGCAGCTACCATAACCAGCCCTGGAAAAATCCGAAGGGATGACAATGTCCACATGGCCAGATATCTCGCACTTATCCATCTCTAAACCGGAACTGATCAACGTTCTGAGGCAGATGGGCCAACAGATCAAGTGGCCTCAAAAAAGGAGAGCGCCATACTCCTTCCGGAACCCGAACCAATGGTGCGCCTTCCACAATGACCACGGTCATAAATCTGAAGATTGTGTTGCGCTGAAGATGGAGGTCAGTAAACGTCTAAATAAGGACACCTCCGGGAGTTCCTCTCTGATAAATCTAAGAGCCTTCTCTACAGGGAAGCGACTAATCCGCCCACTGGAGTTGTCCTGGCCTCACCACCTCGGCAGGATAGAGTCATCCATGTTATATCTGGTGGCTCGGAAGTAAGTGGCGTGAGAAATGCGGCCGCCAAAAAGAGCACCAGAAACACCAAGAATGGTCAAGAAACCAGAAGACCTAAGTGCCTACTCCTAGGAACACATGAAATCAGTTTCACAGCGAAGGAACAAGAGAAGGTCCTAGCCCCCACCATGACGCCATGGTCATATCGCTCACCGTATCGAACTGCCTGGTAAAACGAATCATGGTGGATATCAGAGCTCTACCAACATCATCTTCCAACCTGCCTATCGGGATTTGGGGCTGAAAGAAAACGCACTGACACGAAAGGTCACCCCGCTGATATGTCATGGTTTTTACCTATTTTCACCCATGATATATATATATATATATATGGTTTTAGATTATTTTATATGCAATTGGTATTGTTTAAGATTATTTTCAAGTTCAAGTAAGTTTTGGAGAACTTTGGTGATGCTGGAGCTTTTTGAGGTGCAGAACTGTGCAGACACGTCATATGTTTAGCTATGTATGGAGACCTTCCCACAGTGATATTGAGCTGAAAGTTTCGACATAGGATAGATATTTGAGTTAAATTTCTAATGCCACCGGTTTGAGATCCATCGGACGGTTAGATCTAAAGTTATACCCGTTTTACTGAAGATTGGTATGTCTCCCTCGTGAGAGGAAGCTGTTGAGAAGATGAAGGACTGTCGATCGACGACACAGCCTTAGTGTCGATCGATGGTGATCCAAGAATACAGGCCTAGAAACCTCCATAAACCCACTTGTTTCAAGACTTACTGAAGCCCAGAAACCTCCACAAATTACCAAAATACCCTTGGACATGTTTCTAACCTATTAATGTTTTGTTAAGCCATTGTTGACGGCTATGTTTTATTTTTGAGAAGAGAATAGCTTAAGATTGGAGAGAAAGATCTTAACACCTTTACAGAAAAGATCTTGAACTCCCTTTATCTCTTATCTTATTATTCTATGCAATTCATTCAGTTATTTATTGCGTTTCTCATAATCATGTTTGAGTAGTTCGCTGTTAGATTTAGGGTTCTTCAAGGGTAGTATTGATCACATAGAATTGTTAGGGTAATCATTTAGTTCTTTGTATAAGTTGTTCTTAATTCTGAATTGAACTTGATCACTTTAATCCTAGATTATAGGATTTAATAGCGCAAACGAGAGCATGGCTATAACCCTTAAACGTAACTTAAATGATAAAAACAACTAATAACAAACGAGAGTTGAATTAGAAGTTTAGAGAACACATCAAACCACGAAATTGTAACCGTTTAGTAGCAGCGTCGATCGGCATCATGCAGTGGCCATCGATCAACACTGAGTTGAGATTCATGAGATTGATCTCCTAAACCTTAGAGTTTAAGTTCAGGAGCCGCACTTCATCAAACCCCTAGCGATCTGTTAAGTCTACATAGCCTAGCTTACCTGAAAGTTTCGCCTAAGTCTAGTATTTCCGATAAGTCTTTACAAACCAAATTAATCCTGAAATCTTTGCTTGCTAATAAACATATAGTGTCTAGCTTTAATTCCGAAACAATAAGTTTATTGTGCAATCCTAGAGTCCATGCGGATTTGATCCCTAAGTACTACACTGAACCTCTTATTTGAGAGAGTAAAAGTAGCTCATAGGGTTAATTTGAGAGTACGCAGAAAAAGCTACATCAAAATTGGTGTCGTTGCCGGGGAATCTTTCATATTGCCATTAACTTTAGTTTAGAATATTGTCTAGATTTTTAGTTTACTGTTTGCTAACTTATTCTTTACTTGTTCCTAATGACACAAGTACTTTTTGGAGAGAAGATGGATTCCGGACAACAAGAATCGGTCGACAGAGCTCATCCCGAGTCGATCAACGTTTGTCCATCTACATCGGGTGACACTCTTCCACCACATCAATCGATACCGATCAGCTGGAAGCAGGTAAGTCCACATACAATAATTTAAATTTCAATAAGGTAGTCCTAGGAGATCAAAAACGTCGAGCATGCAATGTCGTAAGCCGATTTATTGATAGACCAGAGGCTGCAACCCCTGTAGGAAGAGATGTGATCTGGAGTGATGATATTGAGCGTCATAGAACACTTGGAGACCTCAATATGCATGATCAGTTCTACACTAACAGGTCTGCGACCCGTCCACCAACGATTCAGAGAGAAGACATTCAGCTGAAACCCAAATATTTTTCCTTAGTGGGCCAGCACCCTTTTCATGGCCAAACCGGAAAAACTCAACGATTTTGTGTCTAGCATCAAGGTGCATAGAGTCTCTGAAGACTACCTTTTCTACAAGCTGTTCCAACATTCTCTTTCTGGAGATGCAGTTTACTGCCGGAAAAGCCTATCACCGTGATCTCTCACTTCCTTGGATGATATCAAGACTGCATTTCTAACTAGATTCCTTGATAATGAAAGGTCTGAAGAGCTGAGGAATAGAATCTATACATTATCTCAGGGTCCTACTGCGGTTTTTAGGCTTCATGGGCAAGATTCAGAGCTCGCCAGCGAGACTGCCCACACCATGGTTTTTCTAAGATCCATCTACTTAATATTTTCTTCAAAGACCTCGATTGGACATACCAAGCAGATTTGGACGCTGCAAGTCAAGGGAATTTCAAAACCAGAAGCCCTAAAGAAGCTACAAATCTCATTGAAAATATAGCATCTACCACTAGTGCCTAGAAGACCGATCTTGAAAGGTGGAAAAAGGTGGAGAACTCGAATGAAGATCAGATACAGAAAAATATGTGAGATTGATGGATGCCGCCAAAGAAGTAATCCACGTCAACATTGAAGAAATAGATTTATCGACCAACGTCGATCGATAGGCAAAGCCTGCCGTCGATCGACAGCCTTCAATGATTGGAGACTGGAGTAAGGAGAAAACACCCAAGATTAAACTTAAACAGCTCTCGGTTGGACTTAAATATGTCTTTCTTTGTGAAAACTTCTATCCAGTCATCATCAACGCCAACCTGAATAGCGGAGAGACAGCACTTCTGCTTAACAAGTAGTGAAAACATCGCAAGGCTATCGAATATTCTTTACATGATATTCCAGGAATTTCCCCCAATTTATGCATGCATACGATACACCTGGAGGATGAATAAAAATCATCTATTGAACATCAGAGAAGATTAAATCCAACCTGAAAGAAGTAGCCAAAAAGGAAATCATGAAACTTCTGGAAGCAGGTGTTATTTACCCGATATCAGATAGTAACTGGGTCAGTCCAGTTCATGGTGAAGAAGGACAAAGACTAGTGGATCCCAATGAGGACTGTAACTGGACACATAATGTGTATCGATTACAGAAAGCTAAAAGTTGTCACGCAAAAGGATCACTTTCATCTACCTTTTATCGATCAGATGTTAGAGAGACTCGCATGCCATCAATACTATTGTTTTCTCGATGGATATTCAGGATATTTCCAAATTCCTATACATCCCGACGATCAAGAAAAAACCACTTTCACTGTCCATATGGAACATTCGCATATCGCAGAATGCCTTTTGGACTCTGTAACGCTCCTGCGACATTCCAGAGATGCATTATGTCTATATTCACTGACATGATCGAAGACTCATGGAATTTTTCATGGACGATTTCTCGGTTTACGGTCCAGATTTCAAAACATGCATGGATAACCTGTTCAAGGTGTTGGCAAGATGCGAAGAAAAGAACCTAGTCCTAAATTGGAAAAAGTGCCACTTTATGGTCAGCAGTGGAATTGTTTTGGTAAACAAAGTCTCAGCAGCTGGCATTGAAGTGGACAAAGCCAATATCAAAGTAATGACGGGCCTGCCGCCACCCACAAATGTGAAGGACGTTAGAAGCTTCTTAGGACATGCTGGATTCTATAAAGATTCATCAAATTTTAGCAAGATTGCTAGACCTCTCACAACACTCCTATGTACAGAAATGATATTCGACTTCACACCTGAGTGTCTCAAAGCTTTCAAAGAAATCAAATCAGCCCTGGTTTCTGCTCCAATTGTCCAAGCACCAGAATGGAGTCTACCTTTTGAAATAGTGTGCGACACCAGTGATTTCGCTGTAGGCGCAGTACTTGGCAGAAAAAGGTTATAAAGTTGCACGCTATATACTTTGCTAGTAGGACTCTCGATGATACAGAACGCAATTATGCGACAACAGAAAATGAATTACTAGATGTAGTGTTCGTTTTCGGAAAATTTTGCTCTTATCTAGTCGGTTCAAAAGTAATTGTTCACACCGACCACGCCGCCTTGAAATACTTAAAGAACAATACGGATGTGAAACCTAGACTTTTAATATGGATTCTCCTACTTTAAGAATTTGACATAGAAGTCAAAGACAAGAAAGGAGTAGAAAATGGAGTCGCATATCACTTATCTTGAATAAGAGTCGAAGATGACTTCCTATCGATGATTTCCTACCTACAGAGAACGTCTACCAATTAGAACCAACTTTTATTGGTAATGTGTATTCGACACATGAGGAAGAATCGATCGACGACTTGCAAAGAACATTGATCGATGGTACCCCTAAGCTGTCGACTGACATCATTATTCAACTAGACATAAATGTTAGATGTAACCCTTCAAATTCTGGTAATGATTCTCCCAGAGGTAGAAGTTTAAGTCAGGGGTGTGGGCGTTGAACACCACTATTAGACCCTGGTACGCAGATATAGTAAGCTATCTTGCGGCTGGCGTAGAATCAGAACTCTTTAAAGGATATCACAAAAGGAAATTTATGAGGGAAATTCGGAGATATCACTAGGATAAACCCTACCTTTACAAACATTGTTCTGATGGCATATACATACGATATGTTGCTGAAAGCGAAGCCCCATATATCCTATATCATTTTCATGGATCCATTTATGTTGGGCATTTCGCCTGTTTTAAGATAGTGCCAAAAATTCTACAAGCAGGATTTTGGTGGCCAAATATGTTTTCAGAAGCTCAAGCCTACATAGCATAGTGTCATCCCTGCCATGGGAGAGGGAAAATCAGCAAGAGACACGAAATGGAACAAAATTTCATACTTGAAGTTAAAGTGGTTGATTGCTGGGGTATCAACTTTATGGGCCTTTTTCCTTCTTCCCATGGGAACAAATACATATTAGTCGCTGTTGTAGTAGGTAAACTCTTCAAGAGTATTATTTTCCCTAGATTTGGAGTTCCTCGAGTGGTTATAAGGGACAGAGGTACCCACTTTATAAACAAAGTGTTCAAAAAATACTCAGAAAACATGGAGTTCACCATCGAGTACCTACACCTTCTCATCCTCAGACTAGCTGACAAGTAGAAGTATCCAATCGTCAGATCAAAGAAATCTTAGAAAAGACAATTGGATCAACTCGTAAAGATTGGTCTGTAAAATTGGATGATGCACTTTAGGCCTACCGAACCGTGTTTAAAACACCGCTAGGGACCACCCCATTTCACTTGCTCTATGGAATAGCATGCCATGTCCCGGTACAACTAGCACACAAAGCATAATGGGCCATTAAGACGACAAATTTCAATTTCAAGCCTGCTGCAAAAAGGAGATTAATCCAATATGGTGTTTTATGGAGTCAAATTAGAGTTAGATATAGACTATAACCTTTTTCTGAAACAGTTTGTTGCACCATTTTCGAGCACCATTTTGCACCAACGCTAACCTCTAACCTAAGTAACTATATTTTCTTGTTCTTGGGGCTTTGTATACATAGGATCGGAATTCTCTTGCAAATCTGAAAGGTAAAAGTACTTTACATTTTGATCCTCGTCTCACCTTTCTACAGCATCTATAAAAAGAAAAGATCGAGATGATTTCCTGAGATGCAGAGGGGTAGCTAAATTACTGTTGACCCCACTATTCTAATTCAAATGAATGATCACACATTGTTGTAAGCGAGGAGTAGGTACATTTTCGATGACCCCACTATTCGCCTACAACATTTTCAAAACTAAAAAAATCAAAAATAAGATGGAAAGATGGATTGTATCAGCATCATTGTCCATTGAGTTTGAGATCTAAAAGAATCAGAGAAGAAAGAAGAGAGAGGAAAAGGAAACCTCCACGAGTTCCTCTCTGATAAAGCTAAGAGCCTTCTCTACAAGGAAGTGACTAATCCGCCCACTAGAGTTGTCCCTGCCTCACGACCTCGGCAGGATAGAGTCATCCATGTTATATATGGTGGCTCAGAATTAAGAGGCGTGAGACATACGGCCGCAAAAAAAGAGCACTAGAAACACCAAGAAGGGTCAAGAAACCAAGCGCCTACTCCTAGGAACAGATGAAATCAGTTTCACAGCCAAGGAACAAGAGAACGACCTAGCCCCCACCATGACGCCGTGGTCATATCGCTCACCGTAGCGAACTGCCTGGTAGAAGGAATCATGGTGGATATGGGAGCTCTAGCAACATCATCTTCCAACCTGCCTATCAGGATCTGGGGCTGGAAGAAAACGCACTGACACGAAAGTTCACCCCGCTGATATGTCATGGTTTTTACCTATATATGATTTTAGATTATTTTCTAGGCAATTGGTATTGTTTAAGAGTATTTTCAAGTTCAGGTAAGTTTTGGAGAACTTTGGTGATGCTGGAGCTTTTTGAGGTGCAGAACTGTGCAGACACGTCAGATGTTTAAATATGTACGGAGAGCTTCCCAGAGTGTGATTGAGCTGATATTTTCGACATAGGATATAGCTTTGAGTTAGATTTCCAATGCCACTGGTTTGAGATCCATCGGACGGTTAGATCAAAAGTTATGCCCGTTTTACTGAAGAGTGGTATGTCTCCCTCGCGAGAGGAAGCTGTTGAAAAGATAAAGGATGGTTGATCGACGGCAAAGCCTTAGTGTCGATCGACAGTGATCCAAGAAGACAGGCCCGACTTGTTTCAAGACTAACTGAAGCCCATAAACCTCCACAAATTACCAAAATACCCTTGGACGTGTTTCTGACCTATTTAATGTTTTGTTAAGCCATTGTTGACGGCTATGTTTTATTTGTGAGAAGAGAATAGCTTAGGAATTGAGAGAGAGATCTGAACACCTTTACAGAGAAGATCTTGAACTCCCTTTATCTCTTATCTTATTATTCTATGCAATACATTCAGTTATTTATTACGTTTCTCACAATCATGTATGAGTAGTTCACTGTTAGATTTAAGGTTCTTCGAGGGTAGTAATGGTTTGTTGATCACATAGAACTGTTAGGTAATCATTTAGTTCTTTGTATAGGTTGTTCTTAATTCTGAGTTGAATTTGATCACTTTAATCCTACATTATAAGATTTAATAGCACAAGCGAGAGCCTGGCTATAACCCTGAAATGTAGCTTAAATGATCTAAACAACTAATAACAAACGAGAGTTGAATTAGAAGTTTAGAGAACATATCAAACCACAAAATTGTAACCGTTTAGTAGCAGCGTCGATCGGCATCATGCAGTGGCCATCGATCGACACTTAGTTGAGATTCATGAGATTGATCTCCTAAACCGTAGAGTTTAAGTTCAGGAGCCGCACTTCATGAAACCCCTAGCAATCTATTAAGTTTATATAGTCTAGCTTACCTGAAAGTTTCCCATAAGGCTAGTATTTCCCATAAGTCTTTACAAACCAAATCAATCCTGAAATCACTGCTTGCTATTAATTCGGAAACAATAAGTTTATTGTGCAATCCTAGAGTCTGCGGATTTGATCCGTAAGTACTACACTGAACCTCTTATTTGAGAGAGTAAAAGTAGCTCATAGGGTTAATTTGAGAGTACACATAAAAGCTACATCAAAATTGGCTCCGTTGCCGGGGACTCTTTCTTATTGCCATTAGATCTAGTTTAGAATATTGTCTAGATTTTTAGTTTACTGTTTGGTAACTTATTCTTTACTTGTTCCTAACGACAAAGGTACTTTTTGGAGAGAAGATGGATTCCGAACAACAAGAATCGATCGACAGATTTCATCCAAGATCGATCAACGTTTGTACATCTACATCAGGTGACATTCTTCCACCAGCATCAATAGATACCGGTCAGCTGGTAGCAGGTAAGTCCACATACACTAATTTAAATTACAATAAGGTAGTCCTAGGAGATCAAAAACGTCGAGCACGCAATGTCGTAAGCCGATTTATTGATAGACCAGACGCTGCAACCCCTATAAGAAGAGTTGTGATCTTACTTAACACTTTTGAAATTTAAAAACATATTTTGAATTTACTTAACACTCTTGAAAATACAAGTTTTACAAAAACTAACATAGAAGACTTCTCCAAATGTATTATCCCAGCATATTTCTTAAGAGGTCTTCTCTTATTAGCTAAATATATAAGAAACATCAATATTTGTAACTTCATAATTATCATCAAATAAGTTATGAATTTCATTCAGAAACCCCAATAATGACTTATACACATGAATTAACGAGAAATCTTAAAAAGTCATTTCAAATTCGGAGAAAAATAAATTTTAATAAACATTGAAGTAGAAGACTTTCACAAAAGTCTTCTTGAAAAAAACTTCTAAAGAAGTCTTCCTGGAAAAGAATTCTTAAGAAGTCTTCCATTTAGGTCACTGTGCAATTACAAATTTACAAAGAAAGACTTCTTAAGAAGTATACAATGTACTTTAAAGCATATTTCTTGAGAAGTTTTCTTTTGTAAATAATAGCTTACTTTGGTTGTTAAAAAATTCTCGAAAACACTAGAGAACTCTAATGAACTGGTTAGTTTTGCAATTGACCAAAGTTTTACAGATATATGTATTTTTCTTAGAAGAATTATCTAGAAGTCTTATGGGAGTAGACTTCCTTAGAAGTTTTCTTACAGTCACATGAAGTCTTCTTATTGTTGTAAGAAGTATGCGTAGGTTAATGTTGTAATTGACCATATTTCACTTTTTTAGAGATGACTTCTGTAGAAACACGGAATAAATTTTGAGAAGACTTATCAAAAAGTCTTTCAATTAATATTAAATGTTTTACTATTAATTGTCAGTTTCAAAACTAATCTACGAGGATTTCTTGCGACAGTGAGAAGACTTCGTGTAATAGTTAAGAAGAAGACTTCTCGGGAAGTTTTCTTTAGAACGTCAAATTTCTGACAAACTTTGGTAAATTACAAAACGGATATGTTTATCCGATAAGACTCCTCGAGAAGTCTTCTCATTTTTTTGTTAACAAAGAAAACACTAAGCTATGCATTGACCGGAATTCACACAAAAAAAGTCAATTGCACTAACCTATGCATTAACCAGAAGACTTCTCTAGAATTCGATAGAGAAGACTTCTAGAGAAATCTTCTTCGCGAAACAGATCTGAAAAAAAAAATACCATTTTTAGATCCGGTGAGGTTCATCTTTAGCTTCTCTAAGCACACATAACTTCTTAATTAAAGTTATACACTCGTTCTTGACCAATATTCATGAACTTGAGTAACTCTAATAATCTTTTAAACTTTGAAATCAAAAAGTTGGGATGAAATTGAGAGAAAATGAAAGAGAAATAGTTTGTGTCTATAAAAAATAAGGACGTGGAAAGATGCTGATTTTAGGTGCATTTAGAGCTTAGAATTGGTTATTCATGGTGGTTGGTGTATTGATGACGATGACAAATTTGTAAATAAAAGGAGAAGATGAGGATGAATGAGTAAGACATCATTTTCGAAATAAAATAATAATATTTTTGTGAATAACTTGAATTTCTAGGGCACATAGGACAAATGAAAGTTTCAAAAAAGCATGAGTTACTTTTGGAGTTGACTTGAAGTTTTGAGTCATATTTGCAAAAGTCCTTATATTTTTTTTTGTCATCAAGTGAAAAATTACAAACTCATGTTTCCTATGCTCTAGACAGGAAGCTCGCTATCCATGTGAACGACAAATGAGGGTTGTCTCCTGGCACTGCGTGCAAGGCTATCCGCCATCAAATTTTGTGTTCGGGGTACATGGACGATCGCAAAGCTGTGAAAGGTTTTCTCGAAGTTTCTGTATATCCTCCAGATAGTTCTCAAAGGCTGACCATTTTTTTGGATCCAACACCATCTTCACCAGTTGGGAGCAATTTGTTGCAAAGTTGACTTGGACTTGCCTCAAATTTCGCATACATACCATTGCCCAAATTAAAGCTTTCACCTTCGCGTGAAAAGGGGACAATGTAGCCCGTGTGTTTCCCCCCCCCCCCCCAGTAGGCCATTAAACCCTTCTAATGTACTGTACCAACCCTGTCCTGAGAAGATATCCTGATCTTTCCATGATCCATCTATGTAGCACCATCTTCCAACCGTGGATAGGAGGTTTGTTTCCGATCTAACAGAGTGAGTAGGATGCTGAATGACCAGATCATTAGCCTCTGTCAAGACATAGCTTCCATTTCTGCTAGTTGTAAAGTTTCTCTAGGGTCCATGTCAATATTGCTGAAAACTTTATTGTTCCTCCCTTTCCATATGTACCATAGTATCCACGCATACTGATGTTCTTCCATCTGTGGTAACACTCTCCAAAATAGAGGGTCCATGTTTCTAAAGAGTGACTGAGTGGGGAAGGTATTCGGGTTCGAAGGGATTTTTGAAAGAGCCCACAATTGGATCGGCGGTGGACATTCGAAAAAGACATGGTTAATGGATTCCTCCTCTGCTCCACATCTCATAAAGAGTGTGTCCCCCATCATTCCCCTCGACTTCAAATTTTTCTTGACTGCCAAGCACCCTGATATTATTTGCCAAAGGAAATGTTTCATCTTAGACGGACATTTTACTTTCCAACAGTATGCCTTTATTGGGACAACTGAAGGGCCAATCAAATTATTTACTTTTATCACATTAGGATAGATACGCTCTACCTGGTATCCAGTTTTGACCGAATTTTTTCCATTTTTTGTGAAATGCCATCCATCTCTATCTGGCAGCACCGTTCTACTCAAAGGGATACTCTCAATTATTTTTGCATCCGCAGGGTCCACCAAAGTCTGAATGACCTGAGAGTTCCAAGTACGCGAGCGTGGATCAATGAGGGAATCCACAGTAAGGTGAGGATAAAAGTTTGCAAAATTACTTTGTGTTGGTCTTGGGCGGGTGGATGGGAGTCAGGGATCATTCCATACTGAAATAGATGTCCATGATCCCACCCTTTTGAATAGTCCTTTACAAACCAAAGATCTAGCTGATACAATACTTCTCCATCCAGAGGATGGAGAGTAATACTTGATCGGATCCAGGGGTGATGCATTCCTGAAATAGCGACCTTTAACAACTCTCGAAAATAATGAGTTTGGTTTCTCCATTAATCTCTAGAATTGTTCCCCAGCATTGCGGCATTAAAATCCCTGAAATCCTTGAAACCCAAACCTCCGTTCTCTTTTGTCCTACTCAACTTTTCCTAACTCTTCCAATGGATCCCATTTGTGTTTCCGCCAGAACCCCACCAGAATTGAGCCACCACACTCGTTAACTTTTTAATGGTATTTTTCGGGAGACGGTAACATGACATCATATGGTTCGGAAGTGCTCTGACGACTGATTTTATAATTACTTCGTTACCCCCCCCCCTTCGTGAAATATTTGAATTTCCAACCATTCACTCTATTGTTAAGTCGGTCTTGGATAAAGCTAAATACTTGCGTTTTCGAGCCTCCCAGGCTCTCCGGGATACCTAAATATGATCCCATCCCTCCTATATTTTGTATACCCAAAATATCTCTCATCTCCTGCCTCTTAGGTACCTCGATTTTGTGTCCGAACTGAATTGAGGACTTTTGGGAATTTATAAGTTGACCCAAGACTGCCTCATACTCCTTAAGGATCCTTAGAATAGTTTGACACTCCTCCTTGATCGCTCGACAAAAGAAAATGCTGTCGTCGGCAAATAGCAGATGGGAAATCGGTGGACAAGCCCTAGCCACCTTTATTCCAGTTAGTGCTTTGTTCCTTTTGGCTTTTTGAATATTCGCAATGAGTGCCTCTGTACACAAAATGAACAAGTAAGGTGATAAGGGGTCCCCTTGGCGCAACCCCCGTCATGGAATAATGTTTCCTTTGGCGTTCCCTTTCAACAAGACCTGGTATTGAACCAAAGTGATGCATTCCATCAACAATTTGATCCAATGCGGATCAAAGCCCATCTTTGTGAGCAAAGCTCTAACAAAACTTCATTCCACTCAGACGTATGCTTTGCTCATGTCAGTTTTTATGGCCATAAATTTATTTTGACAAGACTTATTTGCCCGTAGACCGTGAAACATTTCCTGAGCAATAAGGATATTATCAGAAATTAATCTTCCGGCCACGAAAGCTGATTGTGTTTCAGAGATTAACTCAGGTAGACAGCCTTTCAACCTCTGGCATACAACTTTTGAGATAATCTTGTATCCCACATTACAAAGACTTATGGGTCATAGTTCCATCATTCGTGTAGGTCTCTCCGTCTTGGAAATAAGACATATGTTTGTGGTATTAAGCCTCGTGTCCATATGTCCAGAAACTAGAAAATCGTTTACCAATGCAGTCATATCCTTTTTAATGATATGCCACGAATGCTGGAAGAAAAGTGCGGTCATTCCATCGGGTCCAGGGGCTTTTTCGGGATGCATCATAAATAATGCTTGTTTAACCTCCTCTTCCGTTGCTTTCTGAAGTAAAGTGAGGTTTCTCTGATGTGTAATAGTAGGTTTTATTTCCTCCAGGAAACCATCAAAATCAGAAGGTGAGGTGGATGCAAATAAGCCTTTAAAGTATTCGACTGCTACCTTCTCTACCCAATTTTCATCAGTAATCCACTGCCATGATTCATCATATAATCCAACAATCCTATTGCGAGCGTGTCGCTGCTTTGTCAGAGCATGATAGAATTTTGTATTTAGGTCGCCTAATTTGTGCCACAAATTCCTACTTTTTTGTTGCCAATACTATATAATACATTTTAATATGGCTATCTATTAAATGAGATTTATTAACTATATGATTTTATGATTATATTTCTATTTTTATAAAAATATTGTAAGCCAATGATAACAAAATTTTCAATGTGAGACCTTTAATAGCTTTAATAATCTATAATCGTTCTTGAAAGTTCATAGTATATTTTAAAATTAAAATATTAAGCTCTCAATTCTTGTTATATGCAAATTTTGATATTAAAATATGTGGTGTATATATATATATATAGAGAGAGAGAGAGAGAGAGAAAGAGAGAGAGTCTATTAAATTAGACTTTTAGTCATATGATTTTATGATCATTTGTATATTGTTATAATAACAAAATAAATTGTTGATCAAAGAATCTTCAAAGTGGGATTTTTCACAGTTTTACTAATTTATAGTAGTTTTTTTAAATTCAAATTATAATATATACGGAAATTGTCAACTATTATTATATGGTTAATATTATTGTTTAATTTATTTTAATAATATAAAATTAAACATAAATGATGATGGATACACAAATTATTATCAAATATTTATTATTAATATATTAATTTTCATATATATTTTTAATAATATTAGGTAATCTCGTAACATATATTTAAAGAAATAAGTAAAAATATTAACTGTACATTATTAATTAATTCTATGGTTGGTTTAATGAGAAGTATAATATATATTTAGATGAATCAACATATTTCTCTAGTGAAGAAACATTCCAGTGATGACATGTGACATAGATAAAATGTTGTAATGCTTCTCAAATATAAAGGACTAGGTAGTGATCCGTGCGTGCGCTGGATGAAATACTTAAACAATATATATGTTATAAAACTGTTTATTAGGAGTGGGCATTTTGGTTTATTACTAGTTCGGTTTGAGTTTCGTTCACTTTAGTTTATTTGGGTGTAAGAAAACTTTAACCAAAGTCAACCAAAATTATCTTGGTTTAGTTTGGTTGGTTTGGTTTGTGTTCGGTTAGGTTTAGTTTGTGTTTGGCTCGGTTTGGTTTGTTTTTGGTTTGGTTTGGTTTAATTTGGTTTGGTTTGTGTTTGTTCTGTTCAATGGAGTTGAAGTTTTAGTTTTGTTCCTTTTTAGTTAAAAATATAATTTATAAAAACATAAATAAATCATCATTTGACACTAAATCATCATCATCTTCATATTTAAACGTAAAGCCAAACATCACAACAAAATATAGAAAAGTAATAACATAACATTATATTATTATTTTCAAAATTAATATAAATCTCATAGGTTTTTTTTGATGTTAATGTATGAGAGTCATATTCTTTTATTTTATTTTCAGTTGTATTTATTTTATTCAGAGAAGTAAAATGCATAAATTATGTTTATATTTAAAAAAAATCTAATTAAAAAACACTTCAGTTTTCGATTTGATTTAAAACCAAACCAAACTAAACTATTTGGGTTGATAAAATCTTGAACCAAATTTTTTAGACATATACATTGATTTGATTTGGATCGGTTTGGGTTCGGGTTTGGGTTTTTGCCCATCCCTAGTAATTATGTAAAACAAAATTTTGTTTTTCATTATAGAATTTTTAATTTATCATGCATTTTTGATATACTTAATTGCTCCAAACCAATTTATTATGCACATGGTTATTAATGTGCAAGATATTCACATATTAATACAAATTTCATTGCCTCACTATAACTTAATGCTCCAAATTATTAGCTTATCAAGTAAATTACATGTTATTCATGAAATATATTACCATATAAGAAGACTAGAAAAATCATAATTATAGACGAGTAGTGAATGTTAGCAATATATGCCGAATAATAGATTAAATAATATTTTAGAAGTAACTATACAAATATTTCATGATTACTATAAAGAAACTATGGAACTATCAAATAAAAAACCTGCCCATTACTCCAAGTAAACCACTGAGGACTTATACTTGCTATTACTCCAAATAGATCGTTACATATTTGTATGTAATGGTCATATACTTGATTCTGTTACAATGATGATAAAACTATCAAAATATAAAATAAACATTAAATATAAATATTGATTTAATTTCCATCCTTTGTATATAATAAAATGCTTCGAACATACTAAAAATGTGAATACAAATGATCCCATTTAACCATTACATGAAAACAACTTATAAAACGGACGAATACATGCAAATATGATAACAAACCCAATGGTTTTAAAATGTTTGAATAGTATGATGACTAAATGGATATAAAAGTCACCATTAGTGGATTTATGATGATCAAATGGATATGAAAGATAACTTTATTACAGTTTGTGTTAAGATTCTAGAGGTGGATTCGTTTAAAGCTAAAAAGGTGAAGGTTATAAAGGTCGTCAATAGATGTTTTTAAACGATAGTACCTTATTTAATGGGCCAATTTTTTTGTTATGAATATTTTATTTACGTACCAATATATAAATCATAAATCATGATCAAACTTAAATTAAATGAATCGTACATGTTATGTATGACTAATGACATTATATTGTAAATATTTATTAACATATGGATTTTTAGTTAGGAGATGTGAGAAGTCTTCTTGGCAAATCAGCATAATGACAATCTTGTAAATAACTTACACTTTGAAGGTTAATTAATAAAAAAATGTTTCTCTTTTAAAATATAGGGATTAGTTTAGAATTAGATTTATGTATGTTTTATGATTGTGATAATTGAAAAAAAAAGACGAAAAAAGCTGAATGTTAGAATTATTGAAAATTTTAGTAGTATTAAAGTATAATTAAATAGTTATTTGTTACAAGAAAAATTAAACAGTTATTTGTTACAAGGAAAAATAAACAGTTATTTTAAAAGTGTTTGACACTTATAGTATCTTTCTGAGTTCTTATAACACTCTAAGATACTTCTTACTCCTAGGACAATCTCTTTAACTAAAACATAACTAGAGTATATATTCTTAGGACCAACTGCTTTTTCATTTTCTTATGTTTCTCATATCTTGGTTTTTTTCTAGACAATCGATTTTACCAACAAAGAAAAACACGTCTTGTTTTTTTCAGACAATCGATGTATTCTTGCCGCAAAATCAACATGAACAGGATCCTTCTCCACGTCGTGTTCTGCAACTTATCTCCTTCGTTGTGACAGTAGGTCGTGGTGATCGTGACAGATGGAATCCGCTGCGGGAGCATTGCTTCTGTCGAACAATGAAGCTCAAGCAACGATGACCAAATCTCACTTTTTTGCACGTTGGATCCTGTAATTATTAAGTTATTCTCAGTTTGGGCCAAACTATCAAATTTGCAAACCCTATCTAATTGCCCTAAAACATTTAATTGTACAAACTATTCCCTACAATAACCAAATATTAATGCAAATGCGTTATATATTTTGAGAACGAACGAATCATGATAAGAAAACTCACTCATACATCCATATTTTTTAGCCTAATGATTATGGGAAATTAAAAGTTAACAAATAAAATTTGGTGTACACATGTACAATAAAATTTGATTTACACATGGATAGCATATAAGGTGGACGTTTTCAAAAAAAAGATTGCAAAGATGATTTCCCAAATGTTCATAGAATTCAGAAAACCATGACATCTCATAAAGATAACATGTCATCTCAAAGCACAAAACACAACAAGACAAAAACGTAAAAAAGTACAAGAGATGAAAACAACCGGAAAACAGCAGACATATGTTTGAACCGAGTTTGGTCTATTATCAGTGAGAAGGTGACGGAACTCGTCAGTGGGTCGTGATAAAGGCAGGTCAATCTATAAATAGAAAACTGGAAACTTTATTGGTTTGAGAGTTCGAGATGCAAATAGGGAAAAGAGAGGTCAAGTTTGACTGAGCTCAATGAGCCTGGTCGTGTAACACAAGTCAGATAGAATGTACAAAGTGGAAACCCTAGTTCTAGCCGTCTTCCCAGTTCGTTATCTTTCTCCCCCCCCTTTTCTATTGTGGTTTCTCTCCCTTTTATACTGTTCAGCTCGTTTACCCTAGCGAGCTGGTCGCAAATCTGAAAGGATTTTTACCCGATGGGCCAAGGTCGGCCCATCGAGGCAAAGCTTTTTAGTAATCGAGCATTAACTCGACTAATCGCGGGGATTAGCCAAGTTAAGGCTAAATTGCTCCACGATTAACTGAGGTTGGCTGGTCCGGGTAACGGGCCAGGCCTTTCATTCAACGGGCCTTGCTAGGAAGTTAATTCACCTCTTACAGTAAGTCCCCCAGATCCGTTGCCGAGTTATATTGCTGAAGTTGGGGCGGATTTGATAGATTTGGTCTGTTAATGATGGTCAAGTCATTCTAGTTTGTTCGACGTCGTTAGCTCGCTAGAGACGCTAGCTCGTTAGGCGTTGCTAGCTCGTTAGAGCCGCTAGCTCGCTATACAGTTAGCCGGCGGGTTGGGAAGCTTGTGAGAATGCGAACAGTCGTGAGCGAGCGAATGTTTTAGGAGGATTTAGGCCTATTTAGGTTGGAATGCGAACGGTCGCTCGGATTGAGGCCCAACTAGGCTTCTGTAGACCTAATTAAGGCCTCGGTAGTCGTGCCCTTCTCTTTTATAAATAGTCCCCCTTCTTCATTCTTATCATTCCTCCGCTACTACAGGTATCCTCTCTTCTCTCTCCCTTCTCTACGCTTTCTCTCTCTATATGGTGTAGGATATATAGTGTCGGTTTAGTAAAATATGTCTCCGAGACGGAAGCTTACTCGCGAAGAAAAGGGGAAGAACGTCGCGACTTTGGGTCCTGCTAGAGACGCGACGACCAACGAGGTCTTGGATGACTTCAATTTGGCGCACCGAGATTCACTAGCGGACGTCGCGAGTCGTAGCTTGGCGGAGCGACTCCTCATTATTGACGCGGAGAGGGAAATTAGGGGAGACGATGACGGGAATGCCGCTGCCGAGATGCTCAATGATCCCCGGGTGAGGCAACCTATGCCGCTTCCGTATGTTTGTAGACGGGGAAGCCCTCCCCGATCTCGCTCTGCTCGATCTGGGAGAGCTACCGCCGTATTGATTGAAGGGGACGGTCTCCCAGTGGTGCCAACATACTATGCTGGCATAGGAGTATTTGAGCGAGGATCCGCGATTCCCCCGAGGTCGCTTCGTCCTGCCAACATAGAAGGGCAAGCGTGGACCAATACGCGGGAACGCAATCGACCGTCAAATCGGTGGAGAGGTTGCTCGTTGCTTGCAATGCTGTCGGGGTGACCTATCTTATCCCAACGGAGGATCAACGTCCCTGGTCACCCCCCGTCGGGTATCAATGCGTCTATGAGTCTTACTTCAGGGCCGACACCAAGCTATGGTTCCCGATACCTCGCCTGGTCACTTCGTACGTCTCTCGTCGTGACCTCGCCCTGTGTCAGATGGTGAATGGGGCCTATCGTATTATGGTGGCGTTGATGGTGATGGCAGCGGAAATAGGGATCTCTTTGTGCGTATATGCTTTTGAGCAGCTGACGACGATCTCTCGCTTGGATCACGGTCTTGTCTCAGTGAGGATGAGACAAAGTTATAACATTATCACCGGTCATCCTGTGAAGACTCCGGACTGGCAGCGCGCCTACTTCTTCGTCAAATCGGACGAGTTCGCCTTCATCGATCCGCCTGGGGATGAGTTTAGGACTTATTGGAACGGTGTAGCCGGTAGCTAGCTTGTCCCGAACCTTTCTCCCTTTATATTTAATCTAACCCTTCAATCTGTTTGCGCAGGAAAACATCCAAACTTTTATTTGTCCGAAGGCATCATCCCGGGGACGTTTTTTGCCAACGCTCGAGCTTTGGTTGAGCTTGGTCATCGTAGGTGGCCGGATATCAGCGAGGACAGGATACGTAGGGCTTTAGACCGTATCGACTGAGGTAAGGGATACCACTTTGAGATATTTTTTTTATTCTCGCTCTAGTTTCTCAAGTGTGAGTTCGTGCAGGTGAGTGGGATTGGAGGCCTCCGTGTCTTAATCAGCCGGGTAAGAAGATATCCAAACTATTTTTGAAGGAAGAGCAGAGGGAAATAACGAGAGCTCTGAAGATGAAGGATTTGCCTGACTTGACTGCGACGCTCAAAGCTCAAAGAGGTGGGTCTTCCAACGCAGCGAGCCTAATGAGGGTGGTCGATGGTTTAGGCCTCGATGGAGTGGAGTCGTCTGATCGCAGCATTCATCCTACTTCTGAAGGTATCGCTATGGTGGAGACTTCTGCTCGCAATGGTTTGAATAGGTCTCGTTCTGGTGATCCCGACGGGTCCGACGACGAGCATAGTGCTGAGGGCGGCTTGAGGAGAAAAAAACGCGAAAAGTTCGGCGAGAAGTTCTGCAGCGTTTGATATTCCTCACCTCAGGGATGAAGAGGATATCCCAGATCCAACCTCCGACCTCCCTACTTTGCCGAGTAACAACCCTCTGACTGAGAGCGGGGAGGTTCTTCTGGGAAGTTCTCAGAAGAAGAGGAAGAAGAAGAAGAAGACTGGGTCGGAAGAGGTGTCGGTTTCTGATGAGACGAGTCAGAACGAGGGCCAGCCCGAAATCCTGGAACCGAGGGTACTCCAATCGGTTGATCAGTTGGTCTTCCCAGACGCTTACCTTGAGGTAGCTCGTCTTCCATGCGAGGTAAGTTAATAATATACCGTCCCTTGTATTTGGTTAACTTCGGTATTTTGACCTTGGTATTTTTCTTCTCAGGTTGACAGTGGGGTGAACCTTTTGGTCGAGAAGTATGACTCCGAGCTGAAGGCAGCCTATGCGAGCTTGGGAAAGGCCCAAGAGAAGACGAGGAAAGCACGGAAGAAGGTATATTCGCTCGAAGCTTTGCTCAAGGAGGCTGAAACGGCTAAGGAGGAGGCCATCAGTCGGGCGGAAGCTCAAGCGAAGGAGCTTGAGGGGGTCTCCAAAGACTTGGATGTTGCACGAGTTGCTGCGGAAGAACTGCGGATGGAGAAGCTTCGGCTCGAAGAGGAAAAGGCTGCGATGGCAGAATAATTCAAGAGGGAAGCTTCTTCTCTACGGAGGTCGCGCGTCGGCGAGGTGACTCGAGAGCGGGCTAAGGTTCGTGCAGCGATGGCCGCTAAGGCGGAGATCCGCTTCAAGTGACTTCGGGATCGCGAGGAGAAGCGAGACAAGTTTGACGATGCACGATGCATGTGGAGCCAGGCCTTTGGAACTCGCAAGTGTCTGGAAATGATCAGAGAAGAGGGGGAGGCAATCCCGCAAGAGAAGATCAACTTCTTCCTCGAAGAAGAGAAGCTCAGGAAGACTGAGGCAGAGAGGCTTGATCCCGGATCACCGGAAGATTGTGATTACTTGCTATCTCCGTTGAGGTTGGAATCGGAATACGTCGACGAGGCGCTTCTGGCCTTTATCGAAGGTGGGTACGATAAGCCTCCTCAAGACCTTGATCCGCAGTCCGCTTTGGCGAATCCCTCAGAATAGAATGAGGTTGCTTCTGAAGAGAGAGAGATCGGCAGACATCAAAGCGACGAACTTCAGACTTCTTCTTCTTGCTCTACGGACTCGTGAAGGGATGGCCGATCAGATTTCTGTTTTCCTTTTGTATGTTATGCTTTCTCCGTTGGCGGAGCTGTTGTAATATTTTCGGAGTTCTTGTTTCAATCCAAAACAGTTTTACCTTGGTTGTCAAATTGGATCCTGAGTTTGAATCCTTCTTTTGCTTATTTCTGCCTGTGAGTTATCAGGCTTGAAAGTTTACCCGACGTAACCCCGTACAGCTACTCTAGTAGGTCGTTGACTCGGGGCAACCGAGTGTCGGGCTCTGAGCTTGCGATTTAGAGGTCTTTTTGTTTTGTTTGCCTTAGCGATTTATCAGGCTTAAGACCTGAAGTAATCGCGTAGGGCCTCTCTAGTAGTCTGCTGGCTCGGGTAGCCGAATGGATCGTGCTCCGAGCTCGGGACTTTAGAGACTTTCGTTTTGTGCCTTAGCGATTTATCGGATTTAAGATCTGATGTAATCGTGTAGGGCTTTATAGTAGTTCGCTGGCTCGGGTAGCCGAATGGATCACGCTCCGAGCTCGGGACTTAGAGACTTTCGTTTTGTGCCTTAGCGATTTATTGGATTTAAGATCTGATGTAATTGTGTAGGGCTTCTCTAGTAGTTCGCTGGCTCGGGACTTAGAGACTTGCGAAGTAACGATGTGAACTTAGGGCCGACTGGTTCTTGTTCCAGGAGTTATCGCGATTTCGTCAATTATCCTACCTGCAAACCCGCGTGGCTCGCCAAACATGTGCCTGATCAGGGCGAGTTTGGGGGAGTCGCGTGAATTCCAATGCTTAGCCCTTGTTAGGATCTCGTAACCGAACTTGAGACATTAGCATTGCTCGAAAACGGTTTGTTTTAGGGTTATGGCTGAACTCGTTAAGAGCTACCTACGTACCCCGTGGAGGGGGATCAAGCCATTTGTAGTTCTTTTTACCGAGCATAGGTGGCTGAGGAAGGCTCATCTGCTCGGTGAGCGAAAGTGGCAGTAATGCGCATTCGCTCTTTTTACGGGTTAACGTGACTGAAGAGTCATTAACTCGGTTTTTCTTTTTTTTTTCTTTTTTTTATTCGGAATAGTAACGTTTCAGGTGCATCGAGTTCCAGGCTCGAGGGACTTGCTCGCCGGTGGATGTCTAGAGATGAAAGACGCCGGGTTTGACGACTTTAACAATCTTGTAGGGCCCTTCCTAGTTGGTGCCAAGCTTTCCGGCGTTTGGCTCCTTAGTATTCTCGAAAACCTTTCGCAGAACAAAGTCCCCCAACTCGAGTGGCCGAGACCTCACTTTTTTGTTGTAGTAGCTTTCGATCTGATGCTGATAGTTTTGGATGCGTAGAAGTGCATGGTCTCGTCGTTCTTCAATAGCATCTAGCGCATCGAGGAGCATGTCGCTGTTGAGCTTGATGTTTTCCGGCATCTTGGATCTTCGTAGGCTCGATACGTTGACTTCAGCTGGTGACATTGCTTCGACACCGTATGCGAGAGAAAAGGGGGTTGTCTTGGTTGTGCCTCTGGGGGTTGTTCGATGCGACCATAGGACTCCATCGAGTTCGTCTGCCCAATGCCCTTTCTTGAGGTCGAGTCTCTTTTTAATTTCGTCGATGATGGTTTTGTTTGAAGACTCGGCTTGACCATTACTCTGTGGATACCTCGGGCTAGACATGTTTATCCGGATTTTCCATTTGGCGCAGAACTCGCGGAATTGGTGTGAGATGAATTGTGAGCCGTTATTTGTCTCGATCTCGTATGGAATGCCGTTACGGCAGATGATGTTTTTCCACACGAATTTCTGAACCTCTTTCTCTGTAATATTAGCATAGGCCTCGGCCTCGATCCATTTTGTGAAGTAGTCGGTAAGGACGAGGACATAACGCATAAAGGGATATGGAGATGTCATTGTACGGAGCGTCTCGGTTGGGCGGTGAATGGTCGATGCGTGCCGTTGGCATTTGTTGCAATGTCGGGCGTGAGATTCGCAGTCGGAGATCATCGTTGGCCAATAAAATCCGAGGCTTTTTATTTTAAGAGCGAGAGCTCGTCCGCCGGAGTGGTTCCCTACAGCTCCTTTGTGTGTTTCAGACATTACGAGGTACGCCTCTTCTCCGTGGAGGCATCAAAGAAGGATTTTGTTCGCCGTCCATCGGTACAGCAGTTTGTCGATAATGACATAGCTTGTGCTATGCGCCTTTAGTCGTCTGGCTTGCCATTTGTCTGTGGGCAGTTTCTTGTCAGCAAGGAAATCTATGAGCTCGGTTCGCCAATTCGGTTCGACCTTATCGGGTGGTTGTATCGCTAGGACGGGAGAGGTCTCGGATAGCCCCTTAGCAGCGGTGGCGATGTTTGGTCTTTCGATCCTATGGATCGGGATCGTCCTCTGGACTTGATCACGGATCCTGCTCCCTAGCGCCGCGAGACCGTCGGCACATATGTTCTCTCCACGCGGGACTTTGGTAAGCTCGAAGAAGTCAAACTTGCTAGCAAGGCCTTGGACGATCTTCAGGTATGCGTTCATTCGTTCATTCCGAGTGTCGTAATCACCGCTGAATTGGCTTGTAACTAGTTGGGAGTCACAGTACGCGCTGACTCGCTTCGCATGGACTTCTCTTGCGAGTCGGAGCCCCGCGATCAATGATTTGTATTCGGCCTCGTTATTTGATGCGGCGAACCCAAACTGGAACGATTGTCTTATCAATTCCCCGGTTGGAGACTGCAGCTGGACCCCAGCTCCCGATCCCTTGTTTGTTGAAGATCCGTCGACATGAAGGATCCAATTTTGACTTGGGAGTACTAGATCTTGCTCGAGCTCGGGCGACAGTTCCACCATAAAATCGGCCAATACTTGTGACTTGGCTGCTGTGCGGTTTTTGTATACGATATCGTGCTCGCTCAGTTCGAGTGCCCACTTTTACAATCGCTTGGACTGGTTGGTGTTTTGCATTATTGTCCTAAGAGGTTGATTTGTCAGTATCTCGATCGTATGGGACTGGAAATAAGGACGTAGCTTTCTTGCCGAGGTAACGACAGCCAGTGCCATTTTTTCCAAAGTTGGGTATCGTGTCTCGGGGTCGGTCATGCGCTTGCTGGTATAGAATATGGGTTTTTGCTCGCCTCGGTCTTCTTTGATGACGACGCTGCTGACCGTGGTTGCCGAAACCGCAACGTATAAATAAAGTGTATCTCATGCTTCGGGTTTGGCTAGCACTGGAGGGGTGGTCAGGTAAGTCTTGAGCTGGGTGAAAGCTTCCTCGCACTTGCCATCCCAGATGAATCGCTTGGTACCACGCAGAAGCTCGTAGAAAGGGAGGCACTAGTCCGTCGAGCGAGAGATGAAACAATTTAGGGCTGCGATCCGTCCTGTCAGGCGTTGAACTTCCCGACTATTTCTCGGGCTAGGGAGCTCGAGAATTGCCGAGATTTGCTTCGGGTTGGCTTCAATCCCTCTTTGCGTCACGATGTAACCGAGGAACTCTCCGGACTGGACTCCGAACGTACACTTTGCGGGGTTGAGCTTCATGCCATACTCGTTTAATATCTTGAAACAGTCTCGCAAGTGATCTGGGTGATCTTGAGCTCGGGGCGATTTGACCATCATATTGTCGATGTATGCTTCCATTGTCTCGCCTAGATTGTCGGAGAACATTCGATTGACGAGACGCTGGTAGGTTGCTCCGGCGTTCTTGAGCCCGAATGACATCACGTTGTAAGCGAAGGTGCCCCTGTCGGTGATGAACGCAGTTTTTTCTCGGTCGTCCGGGTGCATTGATATCTGGTTATACCCGGAGAAGGCGTCCATGAAAGATAAGAGCTCGTTCCTGGCAGTGGATTCTACAAGCCGATCAATGTTCGGGAGTGGGAAGCTATCTTTCGGGCATGCTTTGTTCAAATCCGTGAAATCGACGCAAACGCGCCATTTCCCGTTCTTCTTCTTTACTACCAATGGGTTCGCGAGCCATTCGGGATATCGGACTTCTGAGATAGATCCTGCGTCTAGCAATCTTTCGACTTCTTCGTTGACCGCTTTAGATCGCTCAGGCCCGAGCTTACGACGTTTCTGCCGAATTGGTTTGAAATTTGGATCGACGTTAAGCTCGTGCGAAGTGATGCTGGGATCGATTCCTTTCATGTCAGAGGTCGTCCAAGCGAAGGTAGAAATGTTTTCCTTGAGAAAAGCAATGATCATTTGTTGTATTTCGTCTGGGATGAGAGCGCCGATACGTATGACTTTGGTCGGCATCGTCGATCTGGATCTCGATGACTTCGTCTTTCTGGGGGAAGGCCTTTTGGAAAAGTCGGGCTACGGCATTTACACGCGGTGGCTGGAGTTTGACGTTTGCGACGAGGAGATCGCGAGCGGCCTGCTGGTCTCCTCGTATAGTTTTTATGCGTCCGTCATTTCCGGGAAACTTAATGCATTGGTGATAAGTCGAGGAGATTGCTTTCATCGAATGGAGCCAAGGGGTTCCCAGAATGACATGGTAAGGGGCATCCATTGCGACGACAGAAAGCTTGACCGTGCGAGTAACCCCACCGCCGAATACTTGGAGTCGGACGGTTCCGATCATTTCTTCGGAAACTCCGTTGAATCCTGTTAATGATTTGTTGGAAGGCTTAAGTAGGCGGAAATCGACTCCCATTTTCTCGAGCGTTTTATGGCAGATAAGGTCGACCGAGCTTCCGGTATCAATCAAAACTTTCATTACTTCGAAAGCACCAATACCGAGTTCAATGAGCAACGGATCGTTATGCGGCAAACTAACTCCGATCGCATCTTCAGCCGAAAAGGTGATCGTCGGGTCGTTCTCCGGTTTCATGGGCCATCATTGCGAGATTTTCGGTTGACGCTGATGGTTATTGATCGACCTCACTGATTCGCCACATGGGGGGGACCCTCCCATGATCACGTTGATGCGGTCTTTTCGAATCTGTTTCCGTAGATCATTGCTTTGCTGAACGACCTTCGGCACGGCTTCGGTATCGACGATCTTCGTCTCTAAATATCTGCGCAAGTCGAAGCTTTTTGATCGATTCAACTTGATGCAGAGATCCTGCTCCTTTGAGTTGAGAGCTGCACGGAGGTCCTCGCTCTGACGTCTAACCTTTGTCTTGAAGGCTGCGCGGGCTTTCCTTGCTCGGGAGGCGTTGATCTCTGCTCGGAGGTTGATTGTATCTGAAGCTGATACAGTATCAGATTGCTCGCTGATGCCGATCTTGCGTTTGAGTTTGTGTCGCAAATCCTCAGGATTGGACGAACCGGTTTCCAGAGACGCAGATCGCTTGCCCGGAGGTCGATAGGGGTTGGATGAGGCCAGCTCGTCCTCGTCGTCAGTCGAGATGTTGGGACACGCGAGGATGACCTCGACTCGGCGCCGAATCTTCGGTTGCTCCTCGTCAGCGGATGAATCTCCGTTTTCCCGAGCTATGGCTGTAACTTGCGCTGGGTGCACCTTTGGCTCGGACTGCGGGACCCTGCTTTGCGACCTTTGCGCCTTTTTATCCTTGTTCTTGCTCCAACTTTTGGCGCTTTTTGGTTTCTGGTTGGACTGCTCAAGATCGATTTTGCCGTTGGCTAAGGATGAGAGGAATTGTTCTTATAGGACTTTACATTCTTTCGTGTCGTGTTTCTTGGATTGGTGATAGGAGCACCACTTTTCAATATCCACAGGGGCTGACCTCGACGGTTCGGTGGGAGCTTTCAGTTTAGTTCCTTCAGGCGTTGATGGTTTGGGGTAATCATTCCATCTCTTTCCCCGAACCTCAACCAGCGAGCTGTCGGACTCGTTTACAAGATAAACGTAGCTCTTCTTCTGGCTAATTATTTCCGCCGGTGCGTGCTGCCGAGGTTCTGTCCATGCGTCGGACACTTTAGTCGTCGAGGTTCCTCCTTGCTTCGTCGCGTTTTGTTTGCTTATTATCACTTTGGTGTCTTCCTCCATGCGAATGAAGTTGTGAGAGCGAGCGATGGCGTCTGCCAAGGATTTTGTCGGGCTCTTGTATAGGTCATCGCGAAACTTGGAATGCACATAAAGTGTGTTCATGAGGGCGTTCACAGCGATTTCGTCGGGGACTTTCACTTTGGCCACGATTTCTTTAAATTTTTCCATGAAACTGCGAAGGCTTTGGCTCGGCGACTGAGAGAGATGCCAGAGGTCGGATACTTGGGCCTCTTTGCGGGAGAACATGATGTAATTTTAGAGAAAAGCGGACGACAGGTCGTGGAAGCTGTCGATTGAGTTCTCCGGCAAGTTGGTGAACCAGTTGAGTGCTACGCCTTTGAGGCTTTCGACGAAAAGTTGGCAGAAGCTCGCGTCTCGTTCCTCCGGTGTGAAGTTTGGGCGTCGAATCGCGACGTTGAAAGAGGTAATATGGACGGTCGGATCCGAAAGACCGTCATACGTTGGCAAGTGAAGCTTCTCCATTGGTCGGAGTCGTACGTCAGAGATCTTCTTGGTAAATGGTGTTCGAAGGGTTTCGGCCAGGACGCTCTCAATGAGCGGGGCTGAGGTTGTGACACCATGAATCTCTGTATTAATATCCATGAGTGCTTGCTTGAGAGCGGCTATCTTCTGGATAGTCTGAAGATCTGGCTCGTCGCAGGCGGTAGCTCTTTCTCTTATCGTGCGAGGCTGTGCTTCGTTGACTTGAACTTCCGGTCTGGCGATCTGACCGGAAGGGTTGATTGTTCCATTGGTGATATACACCAGCTGGCGACGGACGGTGTCGGAGGGAAGGTCGGCCATTGCGGCGAAGGGCGCGAGAATAGCCGCTATGGCGTTAAGTTGTTCGGTTGTCGCCTTCTGAGCTTCGTCTTGCCGAGCGAAGCGCTCCATGATTGTATCGATGAGAGTGGGAGCGAGTGGTGTGATAGCAGCCGGAGTAGGTGCTACCATATCGGCTTCCTCACCAGAGGTCGAGTCGTTACAAGGACTCATAACTTTGTTAACACTATTTTATCGGGCCCCACGGTGGGCGCCAACTGTTTGAACCGAGTTTGGTCTATTATCAGTGAGAAGGTGACGGAACTCGTCAGTGGGTCGTGATAAAGGCAGGTCAATCTATAAATAGAAAACTGGAAACTTTATTGGTTTAAGAGTTCGAGATGCAAATAGGGAAAAGAGAGGTCAAGTTCGACTGAGCTCAATGAGCCTGGTCGTGTAACACAAGTCAGATAGAATGTACAAAGTGGAAACCCTAGTTCTAGCCGTCTTCCAAGTTCGTTCTCTTTCTTCCCCCCCCCCTTTTCTATTGTTGGCTTCTCTCCCTTTTTATACTGTTCAGCTCGTTTGCCCTAGCGAGCTGGTCGCGAATCTGAAAGGCTTTTTACTCGATGGGCCAAGGTCGGCCCATCGAGACAGAGCTTTTTAGTAATCGAGCATTAACTCGACTAATCACAGGGATTAGCCGAGTTAAGGCTAATTTGCTCCACGATTAACTGAGGTTGGCTGGTCCGGGTAACGGGCCAGGCCTTTCATTAAACGGGCCTTGATAGGAAGTTAATTCACCTCCTACAACATCCCTTGTTTCTTTTTCCACGATGATGATTATGGTACCGGGGAGGAGCAGGACCACATGGTTTTCCTTTTGCATTCCATAGAGATTTATAACATACATTTGTAAGTCTTAACATTTTTACATTTAAATGGGATTCAAATGTACACAGAAATCTCGTTGCCCACTTGTACAACGACTCATATGTAAACTGATGTATATTAGTATGTTCTCCATATATATATGTGTTATCTCTGTTTACTCTATATATTTACTCTAATTAAATATATCTTTGGTTTACATATACATATGTGTTACCTCTGTTTCTCATAGTTAAAAATTGTAGAACATACATACATAAAAAAATATCCATGTATATGTATACATAGATATTAGATACCGTAGTATCCACATGTACATCGATGTGTGCATACAGATACTATTCAAGTGTACATAGACTATATCTCATGTTTGTAATGACTTTTAGCATCTCATTTTATTTATTTTAATCATTTAGATTGCATATTAGGTGTATATGATACATTAGTATGTTCATTTGCATATCACAGGGTCGAAAGTGCACAGTTGAAAGTTTTTGAATGAAATTAGAGACTAATCTGCACAGTTTAATACTTTGGAGCCAGACTAAAAAGAATAAAAATCCGACGGACCATTTCTATCTATTACCGGATTTCAGATGCCTATTAATTAGAATCTCAACAGCTAAACCAGAATAAACCGAACTTATACAAATATTTCTTCTGGGTTGAATTTCGGTACAGTTGTCCTAATGTGAACAATTAGCTAACGTTCGGATTTTAGAAAAACGAAAAAAGGAAATAGTCAATGAATGATCTGTCTTTGAAAAAAGGAAATAAACCAAACATCCTTATATACTACAGAACACGCATTGGGGAATCGATTTCTCTTTCACTCTCAACCATCTTCGTCTTCTTTACTTTCGAAATTAGGGTTTATCTTTTCTTTTTCTTTCTTGCGGCCATGGAAACAGAAATTGACACGGTGGTGGCGAACCTACCTAAAAAATCCACGAACACAGTCGATATCCTCTTACAAGAACTCATCCAAGACGAAACAGGAGTGGTACAAGTTTTAGCATCGGATCGCATCAACTTGAACCCAAGTGGCGGCTTCACGCCACATCATCTCTCTCAACTCCTTCGCGATGAACAAGTTCGTGAGTCTCAGTTTCTAGGCCAAAAGATTGCTCTTGATATCAATCGTGAACTTACCAATCACGATTCCCTTAGAGAGCCTGCTATCGTATTCGTCACCGTCAATTTCATCAGAGAGACTCGTTTGATTTTACCACCCGATGAACCGACTCCGTCGAGAGGTGCTTCCGGTGAAGTTTTCCAGAGGTTAGCGGACGAACAGAGAGTTGAAGTCAAGAAAAACGAGATTCAGTGTTCAATTTGTATTGAGGATTTGTCCAAGAATCATCAAAAAGTCATTGAGATGCCTAAATGTTTGCATAGGTTTCATCAAGTTTGTCTCTTTGAGTGGCTTGGTCGGCAAAACTCATGTCCCTTGTGCCGGAGTGTTCCGTACGGCTTGGATGAAGAAACAGAGTCTTCAGAATTAGGGTTTGGAGTTTAGAGATCGGTTTAGTTTTTTTTTTGTTGAATTTGGAAATTTTGTAACTTTTAGTATATATAAAAATTGAAATTATTGTTCTGGTACTACCTCTGTTGATCTTATTTCAGTGTGTCTCATGTAATTGAAAGTACCTATTGGCTCATTATCTCTATTTATATAGTCTTAACATTTCATCAAATAGATGCATCATGATTCCCGTTGTTTGTCCATAATTGATGCACTTGTATTGTGTACTGAAATTTTTCATACATACATCTTCTATCAATAGTCCCTTGCTCTGATCAGTAAGCAAGCATATGATCAAATTCCTCAGCTACTATTCTAGTAATAATCGATCTTCTGTGAAACAAACATTCTCTAGCTGCAATCAAAAAGGTTTCAAAGATATTGCTGGATGAACAAATATGGAAAAAGGTTATAACTGAAACAGAACAAACCAGAAGGTTCAAACTTGCCATCATCTCTGAAGAACCTACTTTTACTGCACACGGTTTCTTAACAAATTTCATAATTTGGTAGAAGAGAACACTGTGTCATAGAAAACTCAAGTTCAGCATCAACGGTCTGATCAATATAGAGTAACCGAGCCGGTTACCAAACAAATCAATGGTTGGTTAACCGCTAAACCATAACAAATCGAGCCGGTTAGCAAACATTTAACTATAGATTTAACCCCGGTACAATAAACCCCAAATTGTTAAAAAGGAAACAACAAATCCAACGGTTGGATCAATGTAGAGTTTTAGAAAAAGGAAATAAAACATAACCAATGTAGAGTTTTAGAAAAAAGGAAATATAAACATCCCCTCTATATATAATATGATTCACCCTTTAAAGAAATCGATTATGGTGTGCCTCTTAAGATAAATCTTTATCAAATCTGAAATTAAGGTTTTGCATCCTTCTTCTTTTGTCTGCGGCCATGGAGACAGAAACTAGTCACACAGTCGAAGTCACCATGTTGGTGTCTAATCTAGCTCAAAACATGGAGTCTACGAACACAGTCTTGATCCGTTTACACGAACTGATCGTTGAAGACGAAAGTGGAATGGCAACACATTTAGGATCATATCGCATCTTCTATAAGCCACTTCACGGCTTCACGGCAAGTAATCTCTCTCAATTCCTTCACGAACAAGAGGTTCCTCATTCTCAACAATTAAGTGAAGTAATAGACGGTGAGATCAATCATTCACTTGCTAGTGATATTTCTCTTCGAGAACCTGTTTTTGTAACCGTCGACATCAGTTTCATCCAAGACAGGCGACCGATGGATCTGAAAGAACCGTCAATTTCAGTTATTAGGAGATTATTGAAAGCTACACCGATGGATATGAAAGAAACAAGTGATCTTCAGTGTTCGATTTGTATTGAGGATTTTTCGGACAGTCACGAAAACATCATCCGGATGCCTCAATGCAAACATATGTTCCATCAAGATTGTCTCTTTGAGTGGCTTCGTCGGCAAAACTCGTGTCCATTGTGTCGGAGTACTGTTCCTATGGAAGATCAAGACACAGATAATCAAAGAATGGACTGTTTATAAATTACAAGTTCAGGGATTGACCTAGTACGGTTTTATAGAAAATATTAAACTTGCAATCATTCATCAGATGCATAACTTTGTTTATGGATTTAAATTGATCGATGAATAAGATACAATCTTAATTTGCTTTAGTTAAAACAACAGGTTACTAATAAGTTGTATAACGTGCATATTGATGGCTTGTTGACTCCAATCTCTACTTTCATGTTTCTACACTTTAATCTCTCTATAAGATGCATTTTTCTCTTGAGTATTTTTCATTATTATATTCCCTTGCTGCATTTAAATTGGATACTGCAGATTCCAGACAAAATCTTCTGATCCATGGTCACTTGCTCTGATCCTCAGCGACGACTTGTAAGCATATGATCCTCTTAGAGATGAGATTGCCTAGCTGCTCACTTTTGCTGGTTTATCTCTAACAAAAAACCTCCTGCTGCAAAAAGTTATAAACTAAAAGAAAAAGAGAAAGAAAAGGTTCTAAATGAAACAGAACAGACATGAAGCTTCAAAATTTACATCATCACTGAAGAAATATGCAGCCAGATCTTTCAGTATAAAACTCATTTGTTCTGTTGTAATAAAACTTTGTTTATGGATTTCCCAATATGAAATTATGTGGCCAAAGAAGATTAAGACGGAGACTTTTTTTTGGAACACTACTTAGTTTCATTCACTGAAACTGTTCGGATACAAAGACAAATGGAACTATCCATTCTCTTTAAATAACAACATGAATCATAAAAACACAGGAAATTAACTGTTACAAACTAGAAGTTCAGGGCTTAGTACTTCAGCGCAAAGCAAAAACATATAAGGGGATAAAGAATTACCATGTCTAATACCTCTTGATGGTTTAATATTACCAAAGGGATCTCCATTAATCAAAACTGAATATGAAACAGTCCGCACACAAGTCATGATCCAATATATCCAAATCGGATCAAAACCTAACTTCATAATAACATCTTCTAAAAAAATCCACTCCACCCAATCATATGCTTTTTTTAATATTGGTTTTAATTGCAATATATTGTTCTGCTCAATGTTTCCCGAATTTAGAGCATGAAGAAGCTCCTGAGCAACTAAAATATTGTATGAAATCTGACGCTCCGGAACAAACGCTGTTTGATTTTCAGAAATAATAACACCTAGACACTCTTTCAATCGGAGACATAGTATTTTCGAAATGATCTTATACCCAACAATATAAAGATTTATAGGTCAAAACTCTCCCATCGTATTTGCTTCTGGAATAAGATAGACATTAGTGTGGTTATACCAGTTTCCATATTCCCAATAGTAAAAAGAACTCCGAACCATATTGCACACATCAGAACTGCAAAAAGTTGTGTTATACCCATCTTGTCCTGGAACTTTATCTGAACCCTGTTATGAGGACGCTAAGCACTAGTCGAGCGGTTGGGTCAGGTCTAGCGCCTAGTAAGAAAATCGGAGATTAAACGGAAATTATGCGGGACAGAATTTTATTTCGTTTAATGTATTATAAAACATGTTAATTTTTATTTTTTATAAATTAATACATTTATGTTTAAAATTACATAAAACACACACATAAAAATATAAACTTAATATGGTATAACTTTTATCAAAATTATGCAAATAAGTTGTTATAATATTTTAGATCAAATAAATAAATTAAAAAAATATTTTTAAAATAAATAAATAAATTAGGCGGTTAATTAGGCGGCTTGGTTGTCATGTAGGCGGCTAGGTTGTCATGTAGGCAGCTAGATTGTCATGTAGGCGGCTAGACAGTCATTTAGATGACCTAGACAAACTAAACTCGAACATCTGATTTTTTAGACGGATTTAACATTAATCGGGGCGGAAAAGTGGAGCCTAGTCGCTTAGACGGCCGTCTTTTCGAACAGGGATCTGAACCAATCAAGAAAATTGTCTCTTCAATCTTAGTTTCAGTCATAAGCTTTATAAGACTAGCATTCATATCCGGCATCATTCTTAAATTTCAATAGAGCCAGATATGCGCATTCGCGCGACACTAGGTTTTACTTTTTTATAAGCTATATAATAGCATTTATAAATATACAAATATAGGTTATTTATATATTTTAAGTTTTTACAAATCTATCCGGATCGAGAAGAATCTGAATTGAGTTTAGTCTAAATTCTAAAAATTGTAATATTTGAACAAAGTTTAGTTTTAAAATTCAAAAACTTGATATCTCTGAAAAATTGTTATGTATCAGAATATGTACATGAATATCTATGCTTAATTGATTATGTAAACAAAAATAACTATTTGTTAAATGGTTTGACTTTTTTTAGTATTAGAACAATTTCATTCAGACATGTGAAATTATTATGGTTAATATATACAATAAATGATATTGTATTTTTATGATAAATACAATTAATGAAATAGTTTGAAAAGGTAAAAAAACGTAAAAGATATAATAAAATACTTAAAATAAGTAAATTATGTTTTATATTTTTATAATAAATCATGTCAAATTACTTGAAAATAAACAATTAATAAAATAATTAATATCATGAAAATATAAAATATGCTAAATCTGTTGAAAATAAAGTTAGTTCTGTTTATACTTGAATTTTAATAATATGGAAGGTAAGAATATGATAAAGTATAATAGACGACAAAAAGGAAAAAAATCAATATCTTTTATAGATCCTGAACTTTTATCCAACGGCCTAGATCAATTGATATCTACCATAGCATTGTATTTCGGCCCGTACCTTACATTACCCCTCTTTCGTCTTCCCAATGTTCTGGAGACGATAGTAAAGAACAAGATAACGAAGAACAGTCTAGACTTTTACTCATGGCCTCTCTATTCAGATATATACACACGTTTGTTTTAAAATCAGGTTTGCTAGAGAAGAGCGAGAGATAGAAACAAAAAAATGGCAGATGGACTATTCTGGTATCCATTTCGGAGAATCCGTGAGTGGTCAGGAGGATCAATGGCTCTGATTGATTGGATGGAATCTCAAAGCGCTCATATCTTCAAAATCAACGTTCCAGGTAAACGCAAAATAAACTGAATATAGAAATTTGAAAAAATTCCACTAAGGGTAAGGGTCACACTCATGCTAAGTAGTGTTGTGTAATTTGGATAATTTTCTGGTAATCTCAGAATAAATTGAGGAACCTTCAAATTACAAACCTTAAGCATGTATTTAAATTTTTTGAATTTTGTGAACAACTTTTGGTTTGTTAGATAATAAAAATGATGGTTCAATTCTAACCCAGAAAAATGAATGGTTCGAATTCTCAAGATAAAAAGAATGGTTCAAGAAGCTACGGTAGTATAATAATTATGTCAAATCAGATGATTACAACATCTTCGACTTTTATGGAATTTAGAACTTCATTTTAGTTTTAGGGCTTTTGGTAGTTCGTATTTTTTGAGTTTTTCCAGACTCAACTTTTTACTGAAAGATTTAGAGTTTTCTTTTATTTTTAGACTAATTTCCTAATGTAAACAATATTCAATGAATTATTTTGTTAATAGGATACAATAAAGAGGATATAAAAGTGCAAATAGAAGAAGGAAACGTTTTGAGCATTAAAGGAGAAGGACTGAAGAAGGAAGATAAAGAAAAGAAGGAGGATTTTGTGTGGCATGTGGCGGAGAGAGAAGCTTTTTCTGGTAAAGGCCAGTTTCTCCGACGGATTGAGTTGCCGGAGAATGTGAAAGTCGACCAAGTAAAAGCTTATGTTGAGAACGGTCTCCTCACGGTGGTCGTTCCCAAGGACACATCACCTAAAGCCTCCAAAATTAGAAATATTAATATCACTAGCAAGCTGTGATGTTTAATCTGGTTTGAACCGGCTTTTGGTTTTCGTTTGCCTAACGTTTGAATAAAAGTGAAGTGCGTGCTTCATGAGTCAAACCAGTGTGTCTACCAACGTAAGCAGCGATGTAGAAACAAAAATAAGAACCGAGAACTAAATTATAAGGTCGAACCTGCAACTTGTTTAAACCGAATTTTGGTTTCAATGAACCAAAAGAACGGACGTTATTCTCTAATGACCCTCTAGTTGATTAGTTATTCTAATACAACCACAAACAATTTATATGATCCAAAAAAAAATTATCTTAATGCCATTAATAAAAATAAGTCGTCACTCATGGATGAAATTATTGGTGACTATTAGATGAATCCGATTCTCTCTCCTTCTCTCCTTTGATTTGCACTTTAGTGAAATCTCCAATCTTCATCATCTTCTTCAATTAGTTCAACAACCATACTTCTTCCTCTTCAATTCTTCAACAACATTTCATCTCTCTCTTTCTCGTTTTTCTTACTAAGCCGAAGGAACAGAGCTTAGACGAAGTGTAGGAGAACTAAATACCACTCTTTCACCTTGGGTATAACTAGACATTAAACTTGGGTATCTCTCTCTTGCTCTCTCTCATGTTCTCTCTCTCTCAAGTTAAATTCAGTTGAATTTTGTTAGAACCCATGAAAATGAAAAGTCCATGAGAATGGTTTTGAAGTTAAATATCATGTAAATACAAGTAGAATCATGAATTTGAAAAATAAAGTTGTTGATCGATGATAATAAACCTGGTACAACTCGGGTAACATCGACAACCTGTTTAATTGGTACAACTAGTGTTACTTTAATTTTTAGTATAAGTAATTTAACTGGTACAACTATAAATAACCTATATAATAAGTTCAATAATACAACTTGTATAACTGTTAGTAGTCATACGACAAGTAAAAGTAGTATAACTGGTACTACTAGTATAACTGTTAAACGAGTGTAATATGTAAAACAAGTACAACTGGTATAACTGACATTACTTGTTTGTGTAGAACTAGTATAACCAGTATAACTACTAAGTGATGTTGGTTCTATTTTTCAGGTAACTATGGATAATAGCCGAAATGTGGTGATACATTTTGATCATGGGGGTACTTATTCAGATGTGGGAGATGAAGTTTGATGGAATCGGAAAGACTGACATATTTCTACTTTAGTGTTGAAGAGAAGTTATGAGGAGGTGACTTATTCTCGCTTGGTTGATAGAATAGGCATGAAAATGAAGATTGATGTAGGTGCGACCAAGATTCAGTTGAGTTACTTTCCGTTGGTAGTGGATCATAAGAGGCCATGTTATATCTTGGATGATGAAGATGTTTTGGGATATTTATTGGAAGTTGATAAAAACCAGCAGCATAGGGTCCTGCATGTGGAACTCACATAATTTGTCTCAGGAAACAAAAGTAACTAGATGTTTTCTGGGGTGAAGATATTCTGAGTGATGGCAAAGATAATGATGATATGGTCGGTCTTAGGGAGTTGAGCATTATTCCTCATATTGAAGAGGATGGGAATGAAAAAAATGATGAAGTGGGTGATGAGTTGGTTGTTGTTACACCTACTGAAACACCAGTTTTAAAATTCGAGTGGGATGATGGTATTGACATGACCTTGCACCAAGAATTTGAAACAAAGCATGAAGTGAGGGATTTAGTGGACAAATCTGTGCATAAGAATTGTTTTCAGGTTGATATAGTGAAGTAGAAACATCGACTTTACGTATTAAAATGTCGTGCAGTTGGTTGTAAATGGTATTTACGCTGCAAAGCTGCATGACTCGGATTTTTTCTCTATTAAGGACGTATCGAAAGATGCATACTTGTGTTCGAATTGATACAAGTGCAACTAGGAAGGGTAAAATATGCACACCAAGCTTGGTCACATTTGTGGTGCATGCTGATTATCCGGGAAAGTACAAGACTCCGGCACCAAGGGATCTCATAGATTTGGTCCATAACAGACTGGGTGTCAAGGTTTCATAGTCTACAACTTGGAGAGGAAAAAACAAAGCTGTCAATGATGTGCGTGGTAACCCACGTGAGAGTTTCGCTAGACTTCCATCCTATTTGTACATGTTAGAAAGGTTGAATCCTGGTACTGTTACACGATTAATAGTGGATGAGAAGAACCAGTTTAAGTATATGTTCTTTACAATTAGAGCTTGCATCGAAGGGTTTCAGTCCATACGGAAAGTGGTAATTATGGATGGAACTCACCTGAAGGGTGTATATAAATGGGTGCTTCTCATTGCCACTGCTCAAGATCCAGATCATCATCATTATCCCCTTGCTTTTGTTGTAGTTGATGGTGAGAAAAATGCAAGTTGTTAATGGTTTTTTGTCTATATTAAAAATCTTGATACTAGATGATCTTCAACTTATATTTTGTACTGATAGAATCCAAAGCATCATCAAGATGGTACACGAGGTCTATCCATTGGCGATCCATGGATATTGCATATATCACTTAGCTAATAATGTGAAAAGAGCATGCAGTCATGTTAGGAAAGATGTGGTTGCTCATAAGTTCAAAAAACTTGCTGGTATTTACATAGAGAGAGAAAATTTAGAAGAAAATACAATGATTTCAGGAGAAAGTATCCTCGGGCTGCCGAGTATCTGGATGAGAGTGTTCATGAGACCAAATGAGCAAGATGTCAATTTTCAGGAGAAAAGTACAACATAGACACAACCAACACTGTTGAATCCATGAATGGTATTTTTAATGAGCAAAGGAAATATGTGTTGTTGCCATTTATTGATGAGATCATGGGGAAGATCATAGAATGGTTTAACAAATATCGACAAATTTCTATAAGCGTACCACAGACGCAATTAATTGTCTCACGTGTGCATGTTGAATTGCATGAGAATTGTCCGATTGCAAAAACACTCCATGTGAATGTTCTAAACACATTCGAGCTTCTGTATAATGTTACTAGTCAAGACGGAAATGGTTATTTGGTTGATTTAGTCAACAAAAAATGGCTGTAGGCATTTTGAAATTGACCGGTATCTTTGTGTGCATGCACTTGATGCTATATTGAGGCATGGAGGAACTACAAAAGATGTGAGCTTGGAGGATTTAGTTGAAAAATATTGTTCTAAGTATTACTCGATGGAGCAATGGACACTCGCATACTACAAGACAATATTTTCAGTGCCTCATCATTCATCCGAGCAAATTCCTAAAGAAATACAATCCCAAGTTGTCTTACCGCCATATGTGGAGTAAAAGAAAAGAAGATTACAAGTTACTAGTTTTGCATATACATGGGAATATCAGAGGAAGAGAAAGAAAATGTATCCACCATTCTCAGAGTGGTTTGGTCACATCAGTGACATAGATGGCAGCGACAATGACGACAACGACTACGAAGAAACCAATTACGAAGAAAGCAGCAACGAGGAAAGTGGCAACGAGGGAAGTGGCAATGAGGGAAGTGGCAATGAGGGAAGTGTTTGATGAGTCTTATTTATGAGTTATTGAACTTTCTTGTGTGTTGTGAAACTTATTTATGTGTTAGAGATGTTATTTATGTGTTTTAAAACTTTGTAATGGAACAAATTCGTGATGTGTTGTTTCTGGCAGGTACAATTGGGAGAACTGGTAAAACTTTATATAACATAGCAGTCATGTTTCTATTTCATAATATTGGTTCAACTGATACAATTTAACAAAGTCATATTGGGACAAGTAGTACAACTATGTAATATATACTAGGCAGGAAATACTAGTATAACTAGCACAACTCTTTATTTTATAAATCGAATGATCTCATGTGATATTTAATACGGAAAATAAATCAAATAGAGAAAGTAATAAGTGTTTAGAATGGTTTATATTAAGTTAAAAAGAGTTTTGACAAAAAAATTGAAATTTTTTTACACCATTACATATGTTTGTTTTATCTAATTTTACCTTATACTTTTAGGATTTGTTTACATATTTGTCCACATTATTTTTTAAAACACACATAGAATAAGTTTTTACAATATTTATGCATTCATATTATTTGAGCTCATGTAGCTAAACCTAAAAAAGTATTACAACCGATAAAACCATATTTTTGTCTCGTACAACTAAGTTTTTCATTTTCAGTCCAAAGTACAACTATGTGAAATCTGGTACAACTGGTTAATTGGTACAACTGGTTAATTGGTACAACTACTTATTGGTACAAATACATAAAATCGTACAACTATATGTTACTTATGTTCAACCATGTTTACCACGTTCTACAACGTTTATCATGTTTTTACACATGTTATTTATGCTAATTGCTCCATCTTTCTACTAGTTGTACTAGTTGTACCATTCTTAATAATTTAAACTCACTAATATCAGTAATATTAGTTATACATAATACCTGTAAATTAGGAAATTAAACACAAATGCAAATCCAGTTTTCATAACACAAAATAAACAAGTTTTACACAATTAGAAATTTTAAACGGATCCAATCTAACAAAAGTCACATCCGAATTTAACAAAAGCCACATCCGAGTTTAACAAAAGCCAAACATTGAGAAACATATCAATCACTTCTTAACAAAAGGAGACTTCTTCAAATGTGAAGGTTTTGACACCCTCTTTGGTCTCGTCATCAGTTCCTTTTTCGCAGCTTTTTCCTCAACTTTTTCTGCAGCTGCTGCCATCACTCGAAGTGTATATTCTTTAGCATCATCTACAATAAAGCCAGAACAAATTAGAACCTATTTACAATGTCAATGCTCCAAGTTCATAGCACAACAAATTACCTGAAGGGTGCTTTGGCTGCACCTCAAGCTCCTTAGACTCGATCTCAGCCTCCTGCTTAAGCTCCTTTTCAGGCTCGTTCCCAGTCTCATGCTCATACTCCTGAAGCTCATTTTCAATCTCGTTCACAGCCTCATCCTTCTCCTCCTGAAGCTCATTTTCAGGCTCGTTCCCAGCAGCCTCCTCATCCTCAAGATCCTTATCAGCATCATCCTCTCGGTTCTTGTCAGTCTCCTCGTCCTCAAGCTCCTTGTTAGCCTCCTTGCCATTATCCTCATTACCTGCAACAAGAACATCATCTACAAAAGAGATTAATATTGGGCATCCATTAATACTATTTCTAAAACTATAACAAAAATAAAATTTAAATTGTAAATTATACCTTTGTCTTTTTGTCCAGACATTCCACCATCTTCATAATGATTATATTGAAAGTCCATATTTCCAAAATCCTCTCTCTTAATACTATCCCCTTTCAACACTTTTACTCTTGTGTCTAAATCCTCGAGCTTGTTATAGCTTGTTATTAATCCTCCCTTCCATTGCAGTTATCTGACTCCTCAAATTCATCACCATTTATTTTACACTTTCAAGGTCTGCCACATGTTCTCCACCGCGAATCCTCTCAGGCTCGTTCCCAGCCTTATGCTCCTCCTCCTCCAGTTGCTCCCCTTTTTGATGTTCTATATCTACACTTCGACACTTAATATGTTCAAGGACGATATCCTCCCAAAATATCTTCCCACCTTCGTGGACTATTAACTTGTTCCATCCATCAACAATTGCATCATGATCATCTCCATCGTCTAAAAGTTCCTTATCCTCCCAACACCCTTCGTCCATGATCTCGTAAAGAAGGTCTTGCTCACGTTCAATTGGTGATAATATGCTACAAATTTTCTGAAATACAAGAAACAGATGAAGCATTATTAAGTTTACTGAACTTCCACAAACATCTTACTAAATGTTTCACCTTAGTTTTTCCAAGATTCTTATAAAGATCTTCCAATACATATCATGTTGTCCTCTTCAATGTGAACTTCCACTTGCACATTCTTGGATAAGTGGGGTTGTGGTGTGGCACTGGTTCTCAAAATTCTGCCTTCAAGACTGAAATGCATTCAAAAACCAATATTTGCACATCATATAAAAAACAAAATTAGAACATATATCACATGTTATATGCCTCTCAAATATTCAACCATTTACTTCCAATGGGTTGATGAACCCATGAAATGTCCAGTTCGGGTTTTCTGGCAGTCTCTTCCTAAAATGGTCCTTCGCATGGAAGATCTCTTTGATGCAGTCATCAAACGTGAAACGTCCCCATGGAAACGTTTCACATAGCTCCAAATCATCAACAACTTGGAGAAGAAATGGGTCGATTGGGTTTCCAAATCTGGACATTCCATGTAAAACTATGGCCCAAAAAGTAAAGAATAACCATCTTCAACCGGTCAGTGGTACGATCAAGCTTTATCCGCGAAAGCTTGTCTTCTACATCCTTAACTGTCACTTTCAGTTCCTCTTCCTCAAGTTTCTTCTTCTTCTTATTCTTCTGCAGCTTCTGCTTCTTCATGAACATTTTTCTAAAGTGCTTTTCCAAAAACTTCATGCTCAACCCACTCATATAGTTCTCAGGATACTGGTGGCAGTATAAAACCTGAGATGGGACCATGCTCCCTGATGGAATACCGAATATGAACACCATTCAATCCAAACCATGATTGTCGACGCTTAGGCGTTGCAATGGTCCAGATTAGAATCATCCACAATCCCATGTTGGGCTACAAACCATATGGATTAAGTGCTTGAACTGAGGGTGTTCGCGAAACCACCTCTTTTTTGATTCATCTAACTTGTTAAAGGTGCTCATAAATTTGTGTTGGTGGCATCTTGATTGAAGCTTACAAGACTTCCAATAATTCTTAGCTTTAAAGTAAAATCCATCTGGTCTCATGGGTTCTACCACCATTTCTTCAACACCCTGCAAAAAAAAGCAAAAAATACACCAATATTATACCATAGTTGTACAAGTTTTATATGTTATATCGTATAGTTGAACTAGTTATACTAATCATACTTTCTGATGAGACAGAGTCGTACCAGTAATACTAGTTACACTCAGTTAGTTATAATAGTTATGCTATTCAGGCTCATTCTAGTTTTGATTCTTGAACTACTTATATGACTCCTAGTTGTACTGGTTAAACTATTTTTGTTCTACTAGTTAAACTAGTACAACTCATTTTAGTTTTCTTATACGACTCATAGCTGTACTAGATAAACTATTTTGGTTGTACCAGTTCAACTAGTAGAACTCATTTTTGTTATACTACTTATACTGCTCATAATTGTGCTAGTTCAACAGCCTAAGCTCCTCCTAGTTGTACTGGTTCAACATATTATCTTCTCTTAGTTGTACTAGTTTAACACTTTAAAGTTTTGATAATTCTACTAGTTCAACTAATAATTCTACTAGTTCAACTAATAATTCTACTAGTTCAACTTTTGCTAGTTGTAGTAGTTCAACACTTTAACTTCTAGTAATTGTACTAGTAATACACTTTATAATCCTTTAGAGTATTAGTTTAACAACTTAAACTCATAATTGTAGTTGTCTTTGAAAGTTTTCAACGTAGTTCTACTACTCCTACTACTAGTTGTACATGAGGTGCAGAGTTTGTAGACCCAATTTCCTCTTCTCCTTCTTCTGGTAGCTTAGGAGAAGGCGATTTTTTTGAAGATCCAGAAGACGAAGGATGTTGTTGTGCCTGAGTCGGAGACACGGTTGAACGCGGCGACGATTTCTCTATCTCAAGCGGATCTGGCTCGTGGTCAAGGACCGGAGACATTGTAGGATGCGGCGTTTGCTCTGTCTCACCCACTTCCGTCTTATTCTTTGTCGGAGCCACTGTAGAATGCGGCGGCAGTGCCTCAGTCTCTCTCTCCTGATTCGATTTTGAAGTGCACCGCGTTTTCTTCCTCGGAATAGACGACGACCCACCGTCTTCTTCACCGTCTTTCTCCACCGGTACCATATCTCTTTTTCTCTTTCCCTAATTTTGCTTCTTTTTCGTTTGTGAAACCTTTTTTCCCTTATTCTTTCGCCACCAAATCCGTCGGTTTCTTCTTCTCCGGCGAATCCTTCGTGTTTTTTCTAAGGGATTTTTTCGGAGGCATGATATAAACAGATGATGAAAGGGATCGAGAGAAATTTTTTTTATTCTGTTTGAAAAGGGAAATAGATCTCGATGGAAGTTACAAGGTTGAAAGTTTGGGGATTTAGATTAAAAGTCCGGGTCAGGTCTCGGGTCAGGGTCTTGGTTCGGGAAAATCTGGTTGAATCTGTAATTACTTTGAAATTTTAGGTTTTCTAAGTTTTTATCACCTTTTCGATTTAAATTTAAATGTTCAAATATTTATTTGAAAAGTAGAGCCATATTAGAATCTTCCATGACCTTTATGGCCACCAGAGAATTTGATCCCAAAAGAACAAATCAAATTAGAATGTGTACTTCCTAAATTCATGTGTTACCAAAAACTGAAAACGGGGTTTAAATTGAGATTTAAAAAAGCTGAAATTTACATAAAACAACGCTTTCACTCTAACCAGATTGAACCGGTAATTGTGAAATGATTCGACATATATACTTTCTTGTCTATTTTTTGGTAAACTTTTTATAAGGAAGATAGTTCATTATTATCATTAAAATAAATTTATTTACAATAGTAAAATATAAATATTTACAATTTTTTGAAATATCATTGAAGTATATATATATTTATAACATATAATTTTATTACTGAAAAATATTTTATATATTTTTAAAAATTCATAACTTTTAATTATCATTTTTTATATCTACAGATTTTAGAATTTGTATTTAGTTTTATTTATTAATAATTATATTATTTTTTAAAAATAGAAATTGTTTAATATATTTTAACTAAAATAAAAATGTATCTAAGATCATAATTTTAAATATATACATATTTTTGCTTAAATATTTTTTTAGTTTTATGTTTAACTAAATTAATATTTGTAATGAAATATTAATATGAAGATAATAAAATCTAGAATATTGAAAAACAATTTTAAATATAATTTAAATTCAAAATTGAGAAATATCGTAAGATATATTTAAAATAATTTTGTCACCAAAATAGGTTTTAAGAAAAAAAAACCAAAATAAACATTATTAAAGAGTGTAAATATATATATATATATATATATATATATATATATATATATATATATATATATATATATATATATATATAAATATATATATATATGATTTTTAGATTAATTGATCTAAATTTAAGATTTAGAGTTAGGGTTTTGAAAGTGAAGTTTAAAATTATTTTAACAAAAATAAAAAAAAATTAAAATAAAAATTTATTTTGGCTATTTTTTGAACTTTATTTTTATAATAAAAACTTAAAAAAAATATATTTAAGAAATTTACCTTTTAATTTTTTTATTGCTGGCTGTTTTGTAAACAACAAGTACGGTAGTTATTTCAGGGTAAAGTACAATTGCACTGTATTCATTCACAAATACAATGTTTTTAAGGCTGAAAAAAATACTAAATATTATAGGACTTGATTCCGAAAGAAGTCCTTCCAGAAATTCTTGAAGGCCCAAAACAAGTCTAGACCCGGGAGGGAGTTTGAAAATAGTTTGCAACCAGCAATAGACGCGCCTTGATTAGAATATCTCCAACTCCACTGTATAATTTACTGTAAAATTAAGTGGAAAATGGAGTGATGAAAAAACAAAAAAGTGATTACACTACAAATAAAATAATAGATTTTTTATTTATTTATTATTCCATTTTTCACTTTATTTTGCGGTAAATTATAGAATTGGGTTAAAGATGCTATTAGTACCTCGTTAGCTACGTCTAGAGATGGCAAAATGGAGGCCTGCCCGTAAAGACCTAATGCGGGGCGGGATTGGGCATAGATTTTACGGCCCGTTAATTAGCGGGCTTCGCGGGCATAACCGCAACAAGTTTTGGGCCAAAGCGGGTTGGGCCGAAGCGGGACGCGGGACAATTGAGTGGCCCGCTTGACTTTTTCATTTCATCTCTGCTTCTCGTTTCTCCAAACTGGTGACCAGATATTATTCACTTCGTTCATGCCTCTTCCGGTTCACTTTGGATCAAGGAATCATCTCTTCTCTTCAAGCTTTGTAATTTGACCAAAACTCATTCACTTTTTTGGTAACTCATCTTAGGGAAAAAGTTTTTTTTTTTTTAACAATATGTTTCTTAAAATTTGGAGGTTAAGTTGACCATTGGGTTTCTGATTTCTAGAGACTATTGAACACATACATGGTACTAACCTTGGAAGATGCTTATTATTACGGGAAGAATAACTCACCGGAATTTCAGGGTTGCAGCGTTATACCAAAGGACATGCATGGAGCACATGACTCCCTAGGTTTAGCTGTAGAAAAGATGTGTTATCATGTCTATTCTCTAGGGGAAGGGTAAGAATAAATTGCTTGCTAATCACTTCATTGACTTCATCTTTTCAACCAGGTTTTCATGATTATATCGGAAGATTTGAAATATTGGATGTCTTTTAACAGTATGATTGAGTTTGGCATTAGGCAGTTTAGTTTGCTGTGAGTTTTTTTTTGTTTTTCTGATATTAGCCACATGATGTAAAACTTTTGTCTTGCCTGAGAATTTGATGGTAGCAGGAGCTTTTACTATTAGTTATAAAACCTTGCGGTTCTTGTTATTAGCTACACAGTGAATCGTAATGTGATTATTTAATACTCTGGAGTTTCTGTTACCATGCCGTTGAACTCTTGGCATTGTAAAGATAAAAAGGTTTCAACATTATATTTGTTACATGCTCTGTATATGCATGATACATTCATGTTTGCACTTTGTACCATTCATCTCGTTGATGTTTACTGGTATTACCACTTCGATAAAAAGTTGTTTATTGACCTATATACTTATGTCTCTTGCAGTTCTCGAGAAACAGCACTGCGAATACGTCACTGTGGCGTTTTACGAGGCAGTCACAAGAGCTAGAAAAGGAGAAGGTCCAAGCTTGGTGGAATGTTAGACATACAGGTTCAGAGGACACTCCTTGGTTGATCCTGATGAGCTCCGTGATGCTGGTAAGTCTCTCCTCCCTCCTAGCATTTTTTGGTTTTTGCCAAATCTTATTAATTATTATAGTGAAAAATCAAGGCCAAACACATAGGATTGAACATTATGATTGCTTTCTTTACAGATATGCAAATGGAAGGGTTGAAAGGTAATTAGAGCAAGGCCTAAAGCTCACAAGTTGTTAACCCATTAGAGCAAAGCCTAAAGCTCACATTTCCTTCTAATGATCGTACGTTCATATCTTTATGAGAAGAAGACATGCTTGTTAAACACGTCCCGCGGGCCGACCCGCTAAGGGCCTGTGCAAGTTGCGGGTCGGGATTGGGCATCACTTCTGGGGACCGCGACCCGCGCGGGCCGGGACCGCCAAGACCCGCATCGACCTAGGACCGCGGCGGGGCGGGCATAAGCGGGTCGGTAGAGCCCATTTGCCAACTCTAGCTACGTCATTTCCCTGAGCGCAAAGTTAAATATTACCCAACACAAGGCCTTTTTTCATACCGCAGCGAAACCAATCAACTTGAGATGAAGTCCCGATGTGGGAAATTGCACTTTTGCACACAGTGCCGTTTAAAAAATGTAGTATTCAACAACCTGCAGTCTCTTACAGGCTTGGAACGGCATTAGTTTTCATTGGTCTGTTACATATCGGACAACGAAACGAGACACACGTGGAGGATGTGGTCTCCCCGTTACCCTAACAAAAATCAAGATCTTACCTATAGCCGGATTAAACCGGTTTTTGGTTTACAAGTAAAGTAAAATTCGACTGTGTACTAGACAAATCCAAGTAGTATGCTTACTTAATATTTCAACAGATTTTATGATCAAGACCCAAAAAGCAAACCAACTCTTATAGATCTAACTCTCAAGTATAACCGGTTTTTGGCTGTCATCACAAACGTCAAATTTGCATAAAACTGGACTGTGCTTCAACAATTCAGCTAAGAATATGTCTACCAAAATTGAACTTTTGAAAATACTTCAAGATTACAATACCAGGAAGTTTAGCTCTAACCAGAATAAACCGGGTATCTAATTTTCACCAATCCAACAAATATATGCTTAACAGAATGTATTAATGAAAAATGCTTGAACTTTGAAGAAATTGTAAGACAAGGTTTTAGATAACATATGATGAAGAAGACCAAGAAGAAACCAAAAGCTGATGATTTTACATCTGAATGATTCTCGACAAATAAACAACATCAAGAAACCAAACACACAAAGTCTCTTCCTCTGCACCATAAAACCGATGAGCCCGTTTTTATTTAGCGGTTCTCGAGTGCTTAATGAGCCAGTCGATGACCGCATCGATGTTTATAGAGTCCTTACACGAGATCATGTAGCAACAAACCTCTCTGTCCGCTACGGATTCAAGCCCTCTGCACCAAAGCAAACAAACGAGAGTCATCCTCAAATTCAGACCGCTCTCAAAAGAGTTCCCAATAAAACTTACAGTTGATCAACCAAAGCTTGCTTAGATAGAGCTTCAGACTTATCAATCTTGTTGCCTAGGATCAAAAGAGGAATGCCGTTCAAAGAAGGTTTTGTTAATAGATCATGCAGCTCACTTCTTGATATGGGTACACTATCTCGGTCTGCAGCATCAATCACATATCTGCAACATCATCACCATAACAACAAAACTCATCAACATTTTTCTATCAAATATTAACATATGATCTTCAAAGATATCGGAAAGGACATACACAATGGCGGAAACTCCACGACAATAACGCTCCCACATGGTACGGAACCTTCGTTGCCCTCCAAGATCCCAAATCTTGATGGTAACGTTTCCTTTAGTGACTTTCCTCATGTTAAATCCCACTGTTGGTATCATATCTTCACTGTAACCTCCAGTCTTAGACAAATCCAAAGGAAACAAGAACCGGTTTAATCCCATGTTCGAAAAAAACACACTATCTGTGAACAGAAACCTCTGAAAGAATATGGATTTACTCACAGCGATGGCATTGACAAGAGAAGTCTTTCCAGCATTCTGAAGGCCAACGAGAGAGAGCTCCATCTCTTGTTTGAAGAACAAGCTGGCAAAAAGCAATCAACATAACATCAGGCGAATACTAACTGGGTTGAATTATATAAATCGACTAAAAGAGAGAACTAATGCACAAGAACATCCAAAGGAACTCAAGAAAAGATGTAAGATTATGAAACAAAAGCAACACAGTTCTCTGAGCAAAGTAGATGTTTGATGACTGATTATATTTGGAGGAAACCATAACTACAACTACTTCACTGAATCAACAAAAAAGAGGTGATTTTTATACAAAATCCCAAACTAGAGTACAGAGAAACTATACCTTCTGAGCCAGTTTAGAAGCGAATCCCAGAGACCCATCTCGAAAGAACCGACCTTTCAACGATTAAACACTCGGGTTCTTAGCCCTAGTTCGATTGTAATGGTTGTACTGCTTGCGTGTAATAACGAGAGAGAAGCAGAGCGAAGAAGAATCTGGACCTCAAGGGTAATAATATTTGGCAGTTTGTGAAAAACGGCGTCTCTTCACTCTCTGTCATGCTTTTGTTGCCTTTAAACGATCACATGTCACATCTTCTTTCTTTCTCATCCTTTAATTCTTTTTCCTTTCACAACAATCCTCGAACAAGGAATCAAATTTATTATAGAAGAAAATCGTTGGATATATATCAGCCATTGGATGGATCGAATGTTGTGGTCTTGGTGTGTGGACTACATTGCAGATGATTATATCTCTTCCGATATTCGGGTCTTCTGAACAAAAAGCCCATTATTTACTTTAAAAGGAAAGAGGAGAGGCCCAAATATTGGCGATTGACAATGTTTGTGCTGCACGGAGAAAGGTGGCGATCTATTTCCCCACAAAGACTATAATATAGCTTTAGATCACTATCACATCTGTTTATTTTCCTCTGAAACTAAAGTTTGATATCTATTTCCACTCGAGTATATAGTTCGAGATCAATTTCTTTACAAAGATCAAATTAAACGGTTTAATATCGGTTTATTGTTATAATTAAAAGCCATAAAGCACTTAAATTGATAGTTAACTAAATTAAACCCGATTAAGAACGAATTATACCCGATTGCAGATCCAGATTCATTAGAAAAGTGATCCAAACCCAGACCCGAGTCTTTCATTGGAAATCTAAATTAAAAAAAATCCCCAAATTGTTGAGCCCTAGAAAACCTAATCACATTCAATTTGGAAGCAAAGATCAACGGAGTCTGACAATGGATCTTTACAGAACGTGGAGGGTCCAAACGTGGAAGATGAGTTCGACAAAGAAGTTGTGGAGAGAGAGGAATTCGAAATCGAGCAACTGGTAGAGAACTTCATCAACGAGCCTTCAATTCGAGATTGATGAGGTTCCAGAAAGTGATAGTGACAGCGATAATGAGGGTAATGAGAGTAACAAGGGTGAGAGAGTTTCGAAACAGAAGTCGAGCAACCATGTGAGGCATGGTAACATGATATTGTACAAGGATCAAAGATTCTTCAATGGAGTGGCTTTTAAGGAGTGTGTCCTTGATTACTCACTCAGAACAGGCCGAAACATCAAACACTACAGGTATAATAAAAAGAAAATTAGATTCAAATGTGTTGGTGGATTTAGTGAAGGTGAAGGTGAATCTTGTGAATGGAAGGTGTATGTGTTTATGCTTCCTAGTGACAACATCTGGAAAGTTAGGGTGTTTATAGATAACCATAGATGTGTTCCTAATGGATCATGTGAGATGTTGAAGGTTCCACAGATTGCTAGGTTCTTCGTCAATAAAATTAGAGAGGAACCAGAGTATTATTATACCCATGAAAATAGAAGAAACAATTCAGGAGAAATGGGGACTTACTGTCTCGAGGCCACAATGACATGCATCTAGGATTAAGGCGTTGAAGTGGAATGAATTTGAATATGATCACCAGTTTTCACGGCTTTGTGATTATGCAGCAGAGTTAATTAGTCAAATAGTGAGTCAACAGTGGAAATAAATACACTAACAAACGCCAACAGTGAAGAAGAGTTTAACCGATTTTACGTTTGTTTTTAAAAAATCAAAGAAATCTGGAAAGAGACTTGTAGGCCACTGATAGGGATGGATGATTGCTTCCTGAAGCACAAAGTCAAGGGTTAGTTTTTGGTTGCATTAGGAAGAGATGCAAATGGCTCTTTTGTGAGATCCAAGATCTTTTGCACTGTTTTATGTGGAGAGCACATGGCTCTTTTTGTTTATGTTTATATGTTTGTGTAAGCACATAACATATGTTTGTTTAAGTTATCTTTTGTTAATGCTCATATATTAAAACCAAAGATCTTACAATACCACTAGAAGACAACAAGAAAACAACAAGAACATACAAAAGATCTTACAATATCACTAGAACACAATAAGAAGACAACAAGAACATGGCAATGTCTTACAATACCACTAGAACACCACAAGAAGATAGCAAGAACATGGAAAGGTCTTAAAATATAACTTAAACACAACAAGTTGAAGCATTTTCTTCATAGAGTCTTGCCCACGACCACTCCCAATACAACACATCCAACAAGTCCTAATACCATCATTTTCTTCATGCTTGCTTTTCCTTCTTTCACCACTTGCTCCACCCGATCAAATATCTACTTTTCCACCTTAATTTGAACTCTCTCTGCCAACAAAATCTCTGTTTTTGCCATCTCTGTCAACTGTTCTTCAGGCCTCGTCATTTTGAATTGGAGTGATTCAACTTCGTCTATCAAAACCTCATCAATCTACTTGAAGACGTGGTTATCATTCATAAGCTATATCATGAACTACGACATAAAACACCAACCATTTAGCTGCCTTTCACCGAAAAATCAATTAGAAAAACCAGAAACACTTATGCATAATAAAACATTACGCACCTTCTTCGCTGCAGCTTGTGCACATCGAAAGTATCTTTTGTATGGGTTATGGTCGGATCTCGACATCAGAGGGATGATTTCAGTCCCACATCAACATCTCTTTGGAATCCCCATTATCCTTCCACCCTGCGAAGATAACTACTTCCTCCACTCGATTCTCCAAATGCATTACTTGAAGCCCCTGACATTTGTTGATTCTTCGAACACACAAAAAGAGGATTTAGGGTTCATATTTCTGTTTTCAGAGAATTGGGGTTTTTGTTTTTAGGTTTATAGGGTCGGGTTGGTTTTTTTTCTGCTCGGGTGTTACTTTTTGTCGGGTAAAGCTTTGGTCTTCTTGAAGTTATGGTCGTGATTTCAGTTTGGTCTCAAGTATTTAAGAATTCCATTTGGGTTTGTATAAACCAACATCGGAGGGGGGGGGAATAGATTTCGAACTTTAGTTTCGGGGGGGGGGGAATAAACATATGTGATAGTTTCGGAGACATCTGATGCTATATGATAGTTCTCGTTGGAAAATAGATCGTCGACTCTATAGATAATGATAATAGTTTTATACATATACTTCTTCGGTTTCAAATAAAATATTTTTCTAGTATAAAATTTTCGCTACAAAATAAGTGTTGATTTATAATTTCAATGCAAAATTTCTATTTTTTTGCCCCAATTAAATTAAAATAGCAATTAGAATAAACCAATTCAACGTAGTGACTCTCTTTTCTCTAGAGAGAATTTTTTTTCTCTTTGTCCTTCTTTACTCTTCCAAATCAGAGGGGAGAATAAAGTTAAATTTTTTTGTTTGTAATCCAATAATATAAAGAAAATACTTTGTCTCTCTTCTGAGCAAGACACATCATCAAATAGCTTTTTATGGGCACGACACGTGTTCAAATCACTAACTTTATCTTTTGTTTATCGTTGATTTCTATTTTGTACTTGAGATGTTTTTATTTAATGGACTTGCGCCGTTCATTAAGAGGGCTGATAAAATTATTATTGGAGCCCGATAGCAACATTCGTCGTCTTCAAGAAATTGCAAGCTTCTATTTGTAGGGTTCATGATGTTTTTAATTTCTGATTTCTTAGACCGGCCATGGATTTTGGGGAACGTGATAGGAGACAAATATTTACTGCTAATATCTCGTGGGATCCACCATTTATGTCGGTTATGTTGGAGTTCTTCTCACTAGAAAATGGAAACCGAAACCATTACTGACTGCATTCAATCGTCGTCTTTAACGTCCTTCTTAACTCCTTCTCCCCCACTCCTTCCATAATTTATCATTCAATGCATCTCTTCCTCTTCTTCCAATCGTTGAATATGCAGCTATAAATAGGTTAGTCTTGATCCTGTAAACTTCATCATTTGATTCCTCATAATCATAATATTCCTTAAACATTTACGTGAGAAGAATATAATACTCCTCTCTCCTCCTTCATGACTTCAAAACCGGTCGCTGTACCTCCACTGTCGAGGTTTGGCTACTGAGGTTTTGGGAGGCCAAAAATGTAAAAAGAGGCGGCGAGGTTATGGGTTTTCATGGCAGAGAGTTTCAGCTTTCATCATCACCGAGATTCTTATTAATGGCAATCAATAAGTAAACTTTTCCTTTTCGTTCTTACCGTGCGCATGGAATTTACATTTGCTCAATGTTTTTGGCATCTGTGTTTGACGATTCTAAATTAGAATTCGATTTCAAGTCATGGATCCGAAAATTAATGATGCACTGGCGATGGAAACTTGCCTTGATACCAACATAAATTCACAACTCGAAGGCTTGGTGATGTTTAGACCGCATGTTAGCGTTTTGCATTTCATCCCTCTAAACGTTTTATATGTTTCCTCATATGTTGTTATTGTTTGTTGATTTTGATTGGGTTGGTGATTTACATGTGAAGTTGTGTATGATTCTGAGAACCCGAAGAAGTGGACTAAGACTCCTTTCACTGGTTTCATATGTTGTTTGCATGTTTGGCACAGGGTGTGGCGTGGTATCCTGTAAATTGAGATTCTATGGAGCTAAATGGTGAATTCATGAAGGTAAACCGGAACAACACACACACACACTCTCTCTCTCTCTCTCTCTCTCTCTCTCTCTCTCTCTCTCACACACACACACACACACACACACACACACACACACACTCTTGCAAAATGATGTTAAATTAATGTTAGTGTTTGGTGAAACTCTATATTATGTTATGTATAGAAGATATGATCCGAAATTCGTTATGGGTGTGTGTCAATACACAATTCTTTGTAATAACAATAAGCTGACGAAGAAGACTTTCGAAGGATCCAAAGAACACGATATACTAAAGAATCAGTGGTATCAACTTCCAAAACTTTTCTCACTTATTTATATAATAATAGGATTTAATTAGAACCTTTTATTGACACATAAAAGTAAAAAAAAAAAACCAGAATCGACAGATAAAGGAAAGAAAGATGAACAAAATTGATTATTTTTTTAAAGATTGTCTTCTTCCTCTCTCATTCTTCTCTTGGTTTGTTCACAAATTTAAATTTTATTGGTTTTTTTTAATGGGGTTGGAGTATATTCACGACTTTGCTAAGAAATGATCCTAGTTTGTATTATATTCAAGATTTTTTCTTTTGTCTTTCACGTTTCAAACCTCAAATGATGTATCTTTAGGGTTTGATGTCATCTGCTAATTAAAAATTTATTTTTTTTACAAAAATCTACGACCAATTAAGTTTGCCCTCTTCTTTGTGTTGAAGATATACATGGTTCACATGGATCAACCTCCCATTATTATGATTGTTGATGCATTCTCCTATGTATACATAATCTCTTACAAATGACTTCTCTTTTTTAAAAAGGATAAAATATTAAATCCCTTGCATTTGTTTTTTTATTTCAGACAAGATATATATATATATATATATATTTGGTGTGGTTGTCTTATCATTTTTATTTTTTATGTCTTGATTGTTTCAACATATTCCTGGAAAAGCCTTTTGGTTCTTTGGCTATTAGTTGGTGTATGTAGTAGAAAATTCAGCAACAAGCTTCATCAAAATAAGCATAAACATGGTGGCAGACCTGGAAAATGCCGGTCCAAAATCTCGGCTAGGATGCCCGATAAATGAGTATAATGAAGGAAATCTGGGTTTCAGAATAATGTCTTATGTGTGCTCAGGCTGAGGAGACAACACAACATTTGTTCTTCCACTACAGTTACAATACTCAACATTCCAAGCTGCAATGTATTTTATCTAGAAAGAGAGGAATGCTAAACTTTATAACAATACTTCTCGACCGGCCAGTGCTCTAATTGAAGAAATCTCTCGACAACTTAGAGCAAAACTTGACATTCTCTCTCGATGACAATTGGCGTGTTCTGCTCCTGTTTCCTTTACTCCCACTTGGATTTCCTTATTCTACAGCTTCGGTTTGTTCATGATTGAAGCTAGGAAGCTATTTTTATATGCAGATCCTTAGGGACCGAGAATTTGTGCTAATTCTGTATGGATGTTAGTTGAAATGAAATGAAGTACTTAAAAAAAGAAACTTCAACAAAAACATGAAGGATAAGTAAGATTATGCATGTATTATAATAAGCAAATGACACTCCTAACTATAGTTAGTTTGGGTTTATAAATAAAGAAAAGAAAGTGAGAGAAAAGATGTCTTGGTTTTCGCCGTCCAAAGATATCAAAATCCACAAAATGATTAAGAACCTTGATGAACACATGAATTAGGCAATGAACCAAACCATATTATTGATGTAATAGATGATAACTAAATGCTATGGGGTTACACATAAATAAAAGGAAACTCCAAAAAGAGAAAGCTTGAAAGCAATTGAAGAAAAAGATATATTCTTATGTATATCATAATCACCAATGGTTTAATTAATGGGTGATTACCATCTCCAATTAGATAAGCATTGTGTGTTGACAAAACATTCCGGTAATAAAGTAATGATATATAAAAGAAATACACTAGAACATTCATCAAGGACTTGCACATTTGAGAAAGATGAAGAATCCATATTATAAGTAGAAATTCTAAAAGTGGCTATGATTCAAAGATCTAAGAGTGTCTTCATGAGGTCTGCTGAAATTACTCATGCATTCCTCTGTTCATACTAACAATCTAGAACTTTCTTGACAATGGGGTGTTGCATTCTGTGTCCGTAGAGGACCAAAAGAAGAACGTTTGGCTATGAAGGTATGTCTACAATTAAATATTTTTTATTTTTCTAAATAGTAAAGTGTAATATTAGATTTTCATAGAGTCTAACAATCTCAAGATACTTTTCATCGCGATAAATAAATATTTTTTTTTCAATTTGTTTAAGTAAGCAATTAAAAATAATAAATTCAATGACTCACATAATTAAGAATAATATATAATATGCATTTTTAACCTAAAGCTTACAGGTTTAAAAATAATATTCTGCTCACTATCATAATCAAATTAGAAATAATAATTATGTTTTCATAATTATTAAAAATTTGAGACATACTAATGATATCTATGAAAAATAAAAAAATAAAAAGATAAATAGTAAAAATTAATATTATGAGATATATTTTATAAACACACATTAAAAATTTGAGATGTTTATATATTTATATTCATTTACTTAACGGGCTGGTTAACCCCTAGTATACTATAATCTTTACTTTCGTTTATCAGGATATTTCTTCACTAGTCTATATTTGTTGTGCTTTTCAATCTAAAGAGAGCAGTCTTTTCATTTTCCTATCCTTATTGTTTCTGTTTTGATTGAATTAATAAAGTTTGTTCTAAGCTTCTTTTTTTCTATTTTTCGATTGTGTTTCGCAGAATTTTCTTTAGTCGGTGATTCTCGATATTCATCTTCTCAAGATATCATTCTTTGATTTTCTAAATTCAGAATTTTTTGAAAGAAATGGATATTAGATTTTTGCATGTTTGCTTTTGTGGTTTGTCTTAGTTTAAAAAAATCAAAGCTTGTTTTAAACAAACATTTTGACAAAGGCTATGTATGGACCATTAAAGCTTCTTGATACTTTCACATCCGGCGAAGTGAATAAATTTTCTAAAGAAAACATTGGTGATCTGGAAGATTGAGGCATACAAATAGAATAAAACTTGTTGTGCACAACTGAGAAGTTTTGGCGCTTCAGAAGTTTTTCCTATGGCGGCTCTGGCGAAGAAAGCAACATTAGCCCTATGTACAACACTTATTCCTCATCATGACTCAACTGCAGACACATGACATTTAATTGGCTTATTTTGCTTCATCCTTATCTCCTTAATTTAATGTGGGCCTTAGTCGAAGAATAATCTCGGATGCACTTAATGAGGAAAAATTTATCCTGATAAAATTCGTTGCTGAATTGTATCCGATGTCTAAACATGGATATTATATCGGACATTTATCTCACAATGTGAAACTACGTGTGAAACAGAACAAGGACGAGGTTGCAAGACAATTTATAACAGTTGCACAAATTTATTTAGAGGCTGGGTCTGAACAGAAGTATGAAGAGTATTGGCAGATGTATCCAGTGTGTGCTATGTATCTTTATAAAAGAGTATCTGCTAAAAGTTGAGCGAAATGTCATTTCCCCTATACAAGGTACAACATAGACACCTCTAATTGTGCGGAGTCTATGAATTCACTTTTTAATAACACACAAAAGTAATCTTTGATGTCTATGATTGATACAATTGTTGACAAAATGTCTGAGTGGTTCAACAGACATAGGAAGGATGCTTCAGTCGGACCGCCATCACGAAAATTAGTTGTGGAGAATAAAATGCATTAAAGAGTACCCAAGAGTGAAAAACTAACGGTTACTTCGTTGAACTCTTTTGAGCTTGAATACAATGTTATTTGAAAGGAGGGAAGACTTATTTGGTGGATTTGCAGCATAAAACGTGCAGCTGCAGGTACTTGAATATATATATATATATACACACCCATATTCCCATGCAATAGGTTTTGCCATTAAGTGTTTGAAGCATGATAGACCAATATAGTTAAGTGACATATATGATTTAATCTCCCCTTATTACTTCATTAAAGTGTAGGCTTTGGCATATCGAAAGATTATATACCCAGTTCCGCATATGTTTGAGTGGATGGTTCCAAAAGAAATCGTGGAAAAGTATACCTTACCTCCAGCGTACACTAAAAAGGGAAGAACTTAAGAAAAAAGGCATCCTTCGGTAAGAGAACGTCAAAGTCACAATAAATATGTGCCGAACATGAATTTAGGTCGTGTTCAATTGCTCGCATGGAACACAAAGAACACATGAAACCCAAGGATCACAAGGAACACAAAAAACACAAGGATCAAAAGTAACTGGAGGAACTGAAGGATCACAAGGAACTCAATCAACTCAAGAAACTCAATGAACTCAGTAGGTTGTGCCTGTCGGACTCAAAATACTTGTTGTAATGTTTTTATTGTAGGACAAACTTTTAAAACTTTATAGAACTTTATGATTCTACAACTACGATTGGTAAATATAGTAAAACTTCGTATAACTTATAAAATAGTATATGTTGAAGATAAATAACTCTTTAGTTTTATGATTAAAATGATAATTTTAAAAATTTGAATCACAACACTTATTCATCTGTTATTGATGTTATTTCTGATATAAATTATTTAAAAAAATTTGAAACACATTACATATTCGTATTCACTAGAAAGAAAATACATTACTCTTTTATAGTTCTTTTCCTAGACATTACCTTGTGCATGAAATCAAGGATATTTATACATAATTACATGAGAAATTCATATAGGAAACATAATATATTTGGTGCCATAAAATTATTCATCTAAGTGCATGAAAACTAAGAAAATTGCAAAAAACACGAAAGTAAAACTTTGAAAGTCTTGTAAAACTACAAACTTGGTAAAACTTCTAACACGAAAATCGTTAAAAAAAATTCTGTCTAGAATTATGCCTCCCATTTTTTGAATTTTCCCTCTCGCCAAAGTCGATGCAAAATTGAAGAAGACATGTATTAAACCCATTTTTTTTGGTTTTACCCATTATTTTAACAACATCTTTCTCTCCAATTTTCTCTCTCTAACTTTCTCTCTATTGTTTCGAATCCTCTTGTTTCTTCCTAACTCAAAATCATGACTCATCCATACGAGGAGAACATGCACACAAAGGCCTTGAAGAGACACAACGACATGCTTGGGTTCGTGGCGGATGCCAAGTACGGGATTCCGACCAGCTGCCCTTGTGGGGGGGGGAAATCATCAACGAGGTGTCTTCGGATCCCATGTATCCCACTGATTTTGATACTTTTACAGGGAGAAAATACTTCACTTGCATCAATTTTGAGGTAATTTATGGATACTTTCAGGTTTAATGTGCAGCTTTTGATACTTTTCGGTTTTATGTGCAGAATGATGGTCTCCATTTCCGTCAACCATGCATATTGGGTGTCCGACAAGAGGTCGAAATGTTAATTAAGCGTGTGTACGAGATGGCTTCAGAGATTTCTGAACGTAAAGATAAGCTTACCCGTCCATGAGATAGGTCAGCTCTTTGTAATCTCCTACCAACTCTACGCTACTCTTAAAATTTGTTGCAACTCTTCATTTTGTCTGTTTAAGACTTGTAACTCGTAAGCTGAAGGAGGAGGTCTTTATATCTTATGTTCTTGAAGTTCATCTATTACAAGTTTTACGCAGTTGTACAATGAAAAAGTGAAACTTTGGAAAAGTTTCACCTACTTGCACAATCACGAACCATAAGTTTCAAGAAGTTTTACGGAGTTGTACAATGACAAAGTGAAAATTTCCCAAAGTTTCACCTACTTGCACAATCACGAACAAACAAGTTTCTTGAAGTTTTACGTAGTTGTACGATGAAAAGTGAAATTTTCCCAAAGTTCACCTACTTGCACAATCACGAACCACAATTACAAAGTTTAGCGGAGTTGTACAATGACAAAGTGAAACTTTCAAAGTTTCACATACTTGCACAATCACTAACCACAAGTTTCACGAAGTTTTACAGAGTTGTACAGTGACAAGGAGAAACTTTTCAAAATTTTTACCTACTTACACAATCAGGAACCACAAGTTTTACAAAGTTTAGCGGAGTTGTACAAAGTTTGACGAAATAACATAAGTCATACAAAACACAGTGTCATACACACAACATACTTATCTCATAATTAAAAGAGAAACAAAGACATACGGATTTCAAGCCTTCTAGTCCTTCTTCTTACCTCCCTTCTTGTCCTTGTTCTCCTTCTTCTCACCTGCCTCCTTGCCACCACCTGCCTCCTTCTTGCCACCACCTGCCTCATTCTTCTCACATGCCGCCTTCACATTCTTATTGGCTCATGTTTTAATGGGAATCCTCATAATATACCTTGTCTTTGCCCTTTTCAGAGGACTTCCTTCTTTAGCATTACTTTTCCTCTGCCTCTTATATTTCTTCATCTCATTGCACATTCCCACTTTCCTTTTTCTTACCACCATCTTTAGCGACATCATTCTTTGCCTTCTCAGACATCTCAAACTTCTCAGCCATCATAAACATCTCAGCCAATCCACTATCATCCATCTCAGCATCCTTAGCACCACCATCTTCCTCGTCATCCTTACCCTTACCAACATCACCATCCTTACCCTTACCAACATCAACGTCCTTACCCTTACCAACATCATCGTCCTTACCACCATGTTCCATTTGGATTTTCCGAGCAATACCGAGAACATCTAGATTTGCTGTAACACCCCCATCCTTTTGACTTACATCGATCTCATCCCCTTCCTCGTCCAACAAAGAATAACCTTCATTACCACCATCGACAAGACTCATCCTAAGAAATCTCACTTCTTTTTCTATAGGAGTAAGTCGATAAACCAATGAATCGACTTTTTTGTTCACTTCCTTCAAACAATCTCATATTGCATTCATAAGCCGACCTTCAAGCTCTTTTAAAGCTTCAAATCCAAGTGCCTCAACCGATTCTCCATGAGCCTCAACCTTTTCTTCTTGAGCGTCAACCTCAATCGCATGAATGGTGGAGCTTCAACTTGAGCTGTACGAGCAGCCACATCGATCTTGTATTGTTCTTTAAAGATTTTTTTCTTCCCTTTCTGTAATATCCTGGTCCAACCATCAACTGCTGCATAATCGTCGTCATCGGCCTAACAACTCTCCGTACCCATTATTCTTTTTTTGAAATCCCTCCTCAGCCGGTGTTGCTACCAATATACTCTCAATATCATGTGGATACAATTACCTTAGTTTCATCAAGTTTCTCCTTAATTCAAATACACATATAACATAAATTACCTTAGTTTCACCAAGTTTCCCATTCATTTCTTTCAGATTGTATGACTTGGTTCCACCTTTGCGTTTGTACTGCATCTTGCACATCTGCGGGCAATAAGCATGTGCACCAATCACCGTTTCTCGTAAATTGTTCCTCAAGCTTGGAATTGCCTCAAAGGCCAACAACTACGAAAAAACATTAACATCAGTTTAACATATATACTATCTTAAGTAAAAGAAGAGCTTGCAAATTAACATATAGTTTATTCATTTTAAACTAGAATTAGCGGACTCCACCATTGTTTGGATTGCATGATATTAAATTATATATATATGTATATATAGTTATAGTTATAGTTATAAAGGTATGGACGATTTTGTGATTGTAGGGGCTAGAGACATCTAAGCTAGCGATGCAGATTTATGAAGATTGTGAGGTGAAAAGATGTTTGCATATCGATACAAAGTGATTATTTCAGGGTGTAAAGACGTTTGTCTGTCGACGTAGAGTAGATATTGCGGGGGTACTGCGACAAACTTTTGTACTATCGACGCAGACTATGTATATCTGTGTGAGGAGAATGTATGGAGTGTGGACTACCTATGTAGTATCATCACATTGTTTGCTTCGTGTGATGCATTAGGCATCGTTCTTGTTCATGTTAAAACTAAATTTCCATAGTGGGAATTCTATTTACTTAATCAGTAGTTTGCTTGTTTGTATCTCATACATCACTGAGTAACTCTCATATTACTCACCCTAGTTTCTTTTCCTTTTCAGGTGAGACTGACAGGCATGAGTGATTCTTATCGCATTGGTGCTTTGGACTCTTTTTTCTTTGTTTTATTTTTAAACTTTCACTTTATGATTTTATCAACATTTATTCATTTTTTATTTTATTTATTGGAGTTATGGTGTTGAGAGACAACTTGGTATATGTAAAAAATACGGGTGTTACAATTTGGTATAAGAGCGGGTTCCATTCCGGTCCCGACCCGGAATGGCGATTTGAGGGGAATCAGTTTTAAATGTTTTTAAATGTTTTTTCGAAGTAATTTTAAAGATTTGGAATTTAATAATAAAAACAAATAACAATTTTCTGTTCGGTAATATTCAATCGTTGGTATCTGCTTTCAAAAGACGTTTACCATTTTGCTTTTATTTTTAGATGCCGCAAAAGAGGAGAGTTAACAGTACTCAGGACGCCAGAGCTACTCGAGAGGATGCGTATGCGTATGAGCATGTGCAGCCCCCAGTTGCACAAGCCTCTGCTCTGTAGGTTGATCAGATTGCCTTGAAACAAATGGTCCAAGATGCAATTCAGCAGGTTGCCCATGAGGCTGCTTGGGTAGCTTCTCACAAAGTTTCTCGGAAGATTGTTGCTGTTCAGCAGGGAACACATGCTCCTTAGGTTCAGGTGCAGATCTGCCGATTCATGTGCAGCATGAACTGCAAATTCAGGTTCAGTAAAATCACCAGATTCCCGGTCAGCAGGACCCCACTCAACAGTTTCCATAGGTTCTTGTTTTGCCGATTTCACATGCTTTCCAGGTTTCCATATGATGAGACTCTTATCAGATTGATGGGGCATATGAAGAACCTAGATTTGTAGCATTTTGGGGGGGGGGAAATAGATGCTATAGTTGCACATGATTGGAGGAATATATTGGATTGATGTTTGAAGACTATCTTGTGTCCACCACGGCTCCGCCTTAATATGGATTAGTTATACCTGCGTGAAGATGCAGTTGTATGGTGGCATGAAGTGCGTTTGGGCCATCGTGATCCTAGCTATTTGACCTATGAAGACTTTCTCTATGCGGTCAACAAAAAGTACTTTCCCAGGGAACCTCTTCACTAGAAAAAGAATGTTTTTGAACATATGAGTCATGGTTCTTAGTCAATATTAGAGTACTAGGTGGAGTTTCGTAGACCTCATAGATTTGCTGGGAGTGGTATGGCTGAGGAGGACCTGATCAAGATATTCTTAGACGGTATGCAAGTGGATATTCGCACCAGATGCAACATGTCCACTTACACCTCTTTGGATGATTTGGTGAAGAAAGTTGTTATCCAGGTGACTCTCCTAGGTACAGCCGAGGAGAAGAAACTCTTCAAAGCAGCTCAACCTAAGTTTGGAAAGACTTTGGAGTCACATAAGAGGACTTGGGAGAAGTCATGATCACCAAGTTGTGGACTTTGCCAATGACACCATTTCAGTTAGTGTACTCAGTGCTATAGTTGTGGATGTCTTGGAAATGTCTTTAGACATTATCGGAATATGTTGGCAGTTGTTGGCACCCAGTTTGCAGCACTGGAAGCACCAACAACGCCAGTGGTCGCACCAAGAGCTTGCTATATTTGTGGCCAATAGGTTCATATCTCCAAGAATTTCTCGAGGAAGGGGCTTGCGAAGCTTACACCGCCAGCCTCCATGTGTGTTTGCTGTAGGAGACCCCCATGGAGTGACCCGATAGTTAGAACATATATTTGCCATGCTCGTTTGTATTTGAGTGCTTTATTTTTGTGGTTATCATGTGTATTTAGTAAAATAGATCGTGTAGGATCGGTTTCGGTTGGATTTGAGACAACTTACACCTTATCCAACATGGGAGCTTTGTATAGCTTTGTGAGTTGGCGTTTGGTCAAGTCTTGGTCTTTTAAAGGTGTCTTTGAGCCGTATTCCAAGCAGATTCAGAATGTGGGCACAAAGAGATTTGGAGCCCTTAATATTTATCGAGATGTACCGGTTATACTTGAAGGGGTTGATTTCATCGGAAACCTAACAGACATGAATCTGAATTATTACGATGTTATACTTTGGAAGGATTGGTTGTTACATCATCGAGTAGCGTTGGATTGCACAAAAGCAAGAGTTCATGTATATATTTGTTTCTCCATCCACAATGCAATTAAACTTTTCTTTTATACATTCTACTTATTGATTTGGATAAGCAAATAATTAATTTTCACTGTTAAATTTACTTCTTTAAAAAAATAGCTTGATAGCCTAACGTGTGGCTATTCAAATTCAGATATTTATTTAAAGTTTATAAATAAATCATATCCCAAATGTATTAGATTTATCATAACAAATCTTTTTGTCTAGTTATAAAAATATAATTTTACATCGATTATAGTTTGTCATATGCTTTTAACATTGGTTTTATTATATATAACTATTCTGTTCTTTACTTAATTTTACCATAATTATTTATTGTTAAACAGTTTTTAGTTATTATTAGGTATTCTTGTTTGTTTAAATGAAAATTATGTGCTACAACTTTTCATAAATAACATTCATTAACCAAATCTCTATTTTAAATAAAAAAAAATTGAAAGTATTAATATTAAATATATTAGTTTATTTAAGGTTTGAGTTTTGTAATTAAAATATGATCAGACACAGTTTTAGTTTCTGATATAAAAATGGCAAATAACCTTTTATATTATATTTAGTTATGTATATAACTTATTAAAATGATAAATGGAATCTCTTATTCATTTTAAACTTTTTAGATTTATATTATTAAAATAAATAAATTTTAAATGATGTAATGTACACATAAATAATGAAACAGAACAAAAAGACAAAGAAACTACTTATATATATGCATAAATATAACAGTATAGCCAAATTATTATATTTATTAAATTATGTTAAAAGAGTATTTATGTTAATATATCTTAAATATTCAAAATAACAAATGATTCTTATATTATTTTAGACATATTTATACGTAGATTTAGATTTTATATTTAAATATTAAATTACATGATTTTTTATGGAGATATGCCAAAAAATAACCTAAAATTTTATTTTAAATGAAAAAATATACCCCAAATTCACTCAATGCAAAAATAAGATAATAGGATAGTGAAATTACAATAATATTTTTATAATCAAACAAGAAAATGTAACCACTTTTACAGTTATAAACCTGCAAAGCTTTTTCATATTAGTGAAATATTTTATAAAAAGACTTCTCTAGAAGCCTTGTCATGTATTTAAACTTAATAATAATAGTCTATAAAATATATAAAAAAATTGAAAATAAATTAAAAATCTTGTAATTATAAAAAGGGGAATTTTCCAAATATGACTCAAAAATTGATTTAAATGCAAAAGTATACCTAAACATCAATCAAATGCAAAAGTAACATAAAAACCTTTTTAAATTACAACCAGCCCCTTATGACTAAACAAAAAAAAATCAGAATTTATTTTTACGAATATAAGCCTGGTAAGTCTTCTGAGTCTTCTGAGTTTTCAATAAAAACTACAATTTCTATGTTTATCTCATGTCTTTCTTACTGATTTATTGCAGATTTTTTTTTGAATTACCAAGAGGTTTGGGCAGAAGCCATAATCCCCCTAGGCCCAAAACCATATCATGTAAAATTGGTTTCGTCCCAGCGGTCACTCGAACTGGGGACTTCTGACACAATGGCCAGGATCCTTTCCAGTTGAGCTAATATTGCAGATTTTTTTCATTACATGGTTCTCATCTTCCACTCCTTTAAATAGATCTATAAATCATACTTTTTTATTTGGTAACATATCGTTGCTTACATCTCTCAACTTTTGAAAACTCTTTTCATTGTTTTAAGTTCTTACCTTATTTTTGAAACTTTTCAATGTCTAGTCAATTGATGTTTTAGGATATGCAAGTTTTTCAGATCTGAGACGACTTGGAAGACTTCGAGAAAAGTCTTTTAACATTTAATGCACTAGAAATCTTCTAGTGCAGTAAAGCTTCTAGAGTTCTTACCTTTTTCCCAAACTAAAATTCTCTAATATCTTTGAACTTTAAAACACCAAATTTTATATCAATTTCTTATTTTTATCTCATATTTTTCTCACTGATTTATTTTTTTTTTGCAGATTTTTCAGATCTGAGACGACTTGAAAGACTTACAGGAAAGTCTTCTCGGAAGTATTCTAACATATAAGGTGCTAGAAAACTTTCTAGAAGTCTTCCGACGGAGTCTTCTCTCATGTCAACTGGAGTCCCAACTTATTTTTGTAGATGAATGATCTATAATAATTTTGTTTATAGTCCTTTGTGATTTGTAGGTATACTCTTTTAATTGGAAATTATTTTGTAAATTTAAAAAGATATTAATGAAAAAGATTTCGTAAATATATTCATGTCTACAATATTATCAAGCCAAAATTACTTGACATTATTGAAGTTATTGATACAAATTCAATAGCAAAACACAATAAAAAAAAATTAATCAAATTTACTACAACTAAAGGAGAAGACTTTTAAAAAAAACTTAGCCAAATTTACAAAATATCAAATATCACATAAGTTCAAACAATAATAATTTCATTGGAAGACTTAAATTTAAAGCGAGAAATTTAAAGCGAGAAATTGAATTATGAGCGGAAAAATTAAGCAAAAAATTAAAATTTAAGCGAGAAACTCAAATTTAAGTAAAAATTAAAATTTTAAATTTCACGAAAGTTAAAAATTCAATGTTTTGATCAAATAATACACATTAAACTATATTACTTGATATTTTGAAGTTATTTAACACTTTTGAAAGTTAAAAAACATATCTTAAAGTTACTTAACAAGTTTACAAAAACTAACATAGAAGACTTCCACATAAGTCTTCTCATATTATTTAGAAACATTAATAAACATGTATATTGATAAACTCATAATTAAAACTTATTAAGTTATAATCTTCATTCATGAACGTAAATTTCAACTACTATACATGAATTAACCAAAAAAATGTTATAGTTTTAGAGAAATGAAAGTTTATTAAACATTGACGTAAACGACTTTCATGGAAGTCGTCCAGAAGACTTCGAAGAAGTCGTCTATAAGGTCGTTTTTGCAATTGAAAATTTACAAAGGAAGACTTCCAGAGGAGTCTACTCTACATCATACTTTTTGGAAGTCTTCCTTTGTAAATATTGACGTACTTTTGTAAAAAAACAAAATCTCGAAAATACCAGAGAAGACCTCAAAGTAAGTCGTATTGGATAAATAGGTTAGTTTTGTTTTTAAGCGGGAAACTCAAATTTATATGAAAATTAAAATTTTAAATTTCATGAAAGTTAAAAATTCAATCTTTTGATCAAATAATACACATTAAACCATATTACTTGATATTTCTGAAGTTATTTAACACTTTTGAAAGTTAAAACCATATCTTAAAGTTACTTAACAAGTTTACAAAAACTAACATAGAAGACTTCCACGGAAGTCTTCTCATATTAGGGAGAAATATTAATAAACATGTATATTGATAAACTCATAATTAAAACTAATTAAGTTATAATCTTCATTCATGAACCTAAATTTCAACTACTATACATGAAGTAACAAAAAAAAAGTTAAAAGTGTTTATAGTTTTAGAGAAATGAAAGTTTATTAAACATTCACGTAAACGACTTTCATGGAAGTCGTCCAGAAGACTTCCAAGAAGTCGCCTATAAGGTCGTTTTTGCAATTGAAAATTTACAAAGGAAGACTTCCAGAAGAGTCTACTCTACAGCAGACTTTTTTGGAAGTCTTCCTTTGTAAATATTGACGTACTTTTGTAAAAATCAAAATCTCGAAAATACCAGAGAAAACCTCAAAGTAAGTCGTCTTGGATAAATATGTTAGTTTTGTATTTGGCCAAATTTTGTCAGAAATTTGACTATACAACCTACGTGTATGTCTTCCGCCAGACGACTTACTTGGAAGTTGTCTGAAATATCTAAGGTTTGACCAGAAATTTTTTGGAAGACTTTCGTGTAAGTTGTCTGCCGGAAGACATACATGTAGGTCGTCTAGTTAGAACTAAATATTTAAGTTTTATTTTTCAATTACAAAAAGTAACCTCAGATGACTTCAATATAAGTCGTCAAGAAAAGATAAAACATTGAAGTTTTATTTCTCGTCTAGAAAACTTACAGGTAAGTCTTTTAGAAAAGTAAAATTTTGGACAAAATTTGGTCAAATGCAAAACTAACATGTTTATCCTAGACTACTTACTTGGAGGTCTTTTCTGGTATTTTCAAAATTATTTTTTACAAAGAAATGTAGAAGACTTTTGTGTAAGTCGTCTGTTAAAACACATATAAAAGTTAATTGGAAAACTAACCTCTGCATTGACCACAAGACTTCCGTGTAAGTCGTCTGGACGAACAGATCTGGAAAAAAAAATCGATTTGATACATTACTTTAGTGAGATAACTTCCTTTGCACACATAAGTTTTCTCTGCACAGAGAAGCTCACACGAATGCAACCCACTAAGAATTGTTAGCTTGAATGGCTCTATGAACCATAGAAAATTGAATCAAAATCTTGGTTTTTTGGATGAATTTAGAGAGAAAGTGAAAGAGATGTTGTTTTTAGTTCATAAGAAATGTGATAGAAGGAGTGTAAATCGATTTTAGGTTCATTAAGATCTTCAAATTGGTTGTTCATGGTGGTTGGTGTATTGATGGCTATGGTATTATTGTATATACTTGATGAATATGGATGATAGAGTAAAATACTCATTTTCGAAAAAAACTAATGGCATTTTCGTAAATAGTCCAATTTTTGGGGTAAATAGGGCAAAATAAAATTACAAAAAAAATAATGGGTAAGTTTTGTATTTGACTTTAATTTTTGTATTTGACTTTAAGTTTTGAGTCATATTTGCAAAAATCCTTGTAAAAAAATCTAAAATAATATAAGTTTTGATTTAATAAAATTGAATTGTTTTCAACATAGAAGACTGAATATTTGTTTGTAAGTCCTGATTTTACTTGGTCTATGGTTTGGTAACATGTGTTATAATTAATTATACTTTTAGAGTTAGATTTTAGAGTCGTATTGAAAACAAAATAAATAAATTTGACATATATGTGCTTAGTTTGTATATATTAAACATTTTATAAGTTTAATTATGTGTTTGTTGCTATTTAGTTAGTTATATGATTTTATAGTCTTCTAGACTTCTAACATATTAAGCATAAGAAGACTTCTTGGGAAGTATTATGAGACAAATAGTAAATTTAGGATTTAGAAGACTTTTTGGGAAGTTTTCTAGTGCATTTTATGTTAAAAGACTTCTCAAGGAGGCTTCCGAACTAAAAATATTAAACCTAATTGGAATTTTTGTCTCCTTATATAAGAAAATTTTACATTTTCTCTTTCTCTCAAATGACTGCAACAAAAGTGTAATATTTCTCACTACAAAACTCTCCAACTTCTCTCTAATCTTTTTGAACTCGAAGACACCATTTTTATATCAGTTTATCATTTTTTATCTCATGTATTTCTTACTACTTTATCTTGTTTTTGCAGATTTTTGATTTCATGGTTTTCATCATGCACTCCTCAAAGGTAGGACAATCAGACTTCAAACTTCATTACTTAAAACATAAATAAACATGAATATTGCTAACCTCGTAATTATAAAAAATTAAGTTATATATTTCATTCAAGAGCTCCAATATTTATAAATACATACGAATTAACAAGAAAATCTTAAATATACATATTAAATTTAGATTTGAAATTTGGCGAAAATGCAAATTAACAAAAATTAACGGAAAAGACTTCTTAAGAAGTCTCTCATTAGTTAGAAAAATTAATAAACATGAATATTTGTAACCTTAAAATTATCATCAATTAAGTTATGAATTTCATTCAAAAGCTTCAGTATTGACTAATACACATAAACTAAAAAGAAAATTTTAAAAATTTATTGTAAATTTGAAGAAAATGGAAGTTAAGGAAACATTGATGTTGAATACTTCTATCAAAATCTTCCATTTAGGTTATTTTTGCAAGTCAACTCTACTAGTAGACTTCTTGAGTAGTTTTTTTTTTAAATATTGGCTTACTTTTGTTTTTGAAAAATTCTCGGAATACTAGAGAAGACTTATAGAGAAGTCTTCTCTGATAAACATGTTCGTTTTTGCCATTGATCGAAGTTTGCAGAAATTTGATTTTTTATAGACGTCTTCTACCAAAGTATTCTATTTCTTATGGTCTCATGAAGTGTCTGAAGTGTTACAAGAAGTCTACATAGTTCACTTTTTTAATTGACCATGTTTAACTTTTTAAGAGAAGAATAATCTAGAAGTCTTTTGCTCGAAGACTTTTATATTCATAACCAATTTTTTACCAGAGTCAAAAAATAAAATCAAGATGTTGTGGTATATGTAAAGGGTTAAAAGGATTGATGTGGCTACCAATGTCACTAAGTGCACTTAATTTTCCATCACCCATTTTTCTATTACTCCAGCTCAAGCATGCTTAAATCTGGAGTCGGATGTGTGACGGTAAAGGTAATCGTACTTTGATGACCTAGGTATCCAAATCAATCATTTTAAGCTTTTACATATATCACAAACTGGGATATTACAATTCGCCCTCTCTCACAGAACGTAACGTACTCGCCCCAAGATCGTTACCATGTTACTGTGAGCCCACCTAGGACTCCACACTCATCTAAGTTCGGCTCTATGCCAACTGCAATGCCTATAAATTTTAAAAGAAAATATTATAGACCTTAATAAAATTATAAAATAAACTAATTAAATCTGAAAACACATTAAATTTGAAACTCATAAAAAGGATAAATCCAATAAATAAAAGTAACTCAAAACACTGAGAAAATTACCAAGTCTAGCACTACAACTGATTTATAGACTCTAAACGTCAGCTACACATTTCTCTTTGTCCTTGTCGTCTACACGGAAATCAGAATTATGCAATGTTCGGAAACTCGCTAGGCGCTACGCGTGCGGTCAGATAAGGCCTAGCGCCGAATCAGCTAATCGGAAATTATGCGGGGATTAATCGTAGATTAATTTTTAAGATTTATATATCTGTTTTACGGTTATATTTAAAATATGTGCATGAGTAATGTTGGTAACACTTTGGTGTAGTGGTAGTTAGCGTAACATAAATCTCTACAAATCAAAGTTCGAATGTTGGAAGCCCCATTTTGTTAATTTTCTATTTTTAGGTTAAAAGAACTAAGAAATGACTAATATAACCTTATCTTCAACCTAGAACTGTGATTTCTTTTTACAGAGTAACAACAGCCGCCATGCTTTTTTCGCGATTTCCTTTTGTTTTAAGTCAAACACACATAAACCCAACTTTTTTATGAGCTTAGTACAATATATTACATTTAAGCAAAACTCCAATAATACAAAATTACAAATCACGAAACCGTTGAGGCAATGAACAAAAGAGATATGAAGGGATTGACTGTTAAGGAGATGGGGAACACGTCGGAGAATCGATGGGACCAAAAAAGAAAACGGCGACGGCACCGGCCAAAGAGAGAAATGAGCAGATGCCAAAGAATTTATATTTTGATTACTCGGATTTAGACGCCGCTTTTACTTATTCTACGGTATACGCGTGAATTATGCGTTTTACTGTTCAAGGCAACCGAATCAGTGATAATCGCCACGCTCATCACACGAGTAGCGCTTAACCGGCCGAGAAATCGGTTACGCGGCCGAGTTTTTGAACAAGGGAATTATGTGAGCGCAAAGTCGCTCAATGAGACTACAAACCTGACAAACAAATAACAACGCGGTCTGATCCCGCACAGAAAAATGTTCACGTGTTGGCACCAACATCATAAATTACATTATTGACTACTCTTAGTTTTCTTACAACATAAAACTTATCATGGAAAATGCATAATCATATCAGAATTATATATTAATATAATTAGAAATAAAAATCGACCAGGTATCTAGTCATGCAGCATCAAAATGGTACAACTCCAGCATTAGCTGACCCTAACCAAATACAAACACAGTAAATACATAATATCCTCCATTGGGATGCTGGCCCCTAACGATGTGGTAAGGAAGTACGATTCACGGCATTAAATGGCATCAAAACCACTAACAGAAAATCAAAATGCTAAATACATTTGTGGTGATGCCGGCCGCAACAAATTTCTCAATAGAGCTAGCTAAATCAAATTAGCATGTTGATACCGGTCTTAACAAAATTCATATCATCATCAAAACCATGTCAATAATCCTACTAAACTAAATAAGCTACGCTTCAAAGTTTAACACTAAATTATAAAACAATAAATAACAGTTAAAAATAAGCAGTTGATTTGTAAACGGTATGATAAAGTGGCTAGACATATTGTTTTGGGAAATAGAATTATGATGTATAAATGCTAAGGGTGTGTGATAAACTATCCTAGAAATTGAATGCAAAAGTAATATATTTCGTTCTCGTTGTGAGTCTAATCAGATGACTAAGTCTTTGTTCCAGATGTCGCATGCAAAGAAGAAGCAAGCGTCGATTGGTACTATGGGATGAGTGTCAATCGATGCTTTCTTAGGCAAGCATTAACAACCTAATCGATATGTTGACTAATTTATTCTAGACCATCTCTTGCATGTATCTAACAACATAGCTTAATAGAATTAATATCAGGTAATGAACCTACTGTCGTAGTTATCAGTATCCTAGGTTTGGGGTTCTAGTTATCTACTCTAAAACATAAGAAGTAAGTACAATTTTGATGAAAAGTCCGAACAGATCACCCTAGTAGTTCTATATCTTAGAAAGTCATATAAACCCTAATAAAAACATAAATTTAACAAGAGGACTACTCAGACGTGATTAAGCAAATTATAACAATAACCCGAATAGAATGCATAGATAGATAGAGTAAGAAAAATTGGAATTCCAATACAAATCTCTGAATGAATCTTGATCTCCTCTCCAAACAAATAACTAAAAAGCTTCTAATAATGGTGGTATTGATCAGAGGACATATGGACTCTTACTCAAGAAAGCTTTTGAACAAACAGACAGTCTTCTCTGATCCATTTCCCCTCTGTTTCTCTCTTCTCTGAATCTCTTTCTTCTCTTTTTTTTTCCAACGAACAGTGACCCTGCTGCGTTCATCTTGTCCATCTTCTTTTTTTTTTTGTTTTGAAGAAGTGTAGGTGAATAATGGGGTATTAGAAAATTTTCCTACCCCTCGCTTCCAAGAATGTGTGATCAGTCCTTTCTAAATTAAAATAATAGGGTCACAAGAAATTTTCCTACCCCTTTCCATCTCTCAGGAAATCGTCTCATTTTTTTTCTAGATGCCAAAGAAAGAGAGAGAGAGAGAGAGAGAGAGAGAGAGAGAGAGAGAAAGAGAGAGAGACAGAGAGAGAAAGAAAGAGAGAGAGAGAGAGAGAGAGAGAGAGAAAACCAAAAACATATACATTTTTACCTTCCAGGCTTGCAGGAAGATCCAATCCAGTGTATACCAAGTCCTAAGACAAATAAATTAAGTAGATTAGGTTGGATGTCAGCTTCGATTCTTTCTAACATTCTCAGCAAGTGTCGATTTAATAGCATGTGATCCACTTTGGTATTTCTTTCCAGTACACTCTACAATCAGTAAATCTAAGAATGGTGCTAGAGAATGATTAGATAATAAGTAAAAATTGAAAAAGATCATTATCTCATTCTTGACTCTATAAAACTCAAAAAGAAAAAAAACACATAAAACTAAAACTCAAAATAAAACACAATATCAGTAATAAGTCCCCCATATTTAAACAATATTGTCCCCAGTGTTATACAACCCAAGATTAGTGGAAAGATAAATCATAAGTACTATATTAAACAAAAATATACATGCTCACCGTTATGAGTGTTGATCAACACAGTAAAGTGTGGATCGATACTCATGATGCTTCGCCAATTGACAATGATTTGGTGTCGGTCGATGCTCGGTACGGTCGTTCTCCTCGGAGTTTTCTACCTGAAATAAAACAAATACGAAAATCTGTAAAAATGAAAATCAAAACTAATTTAGAACTTACTAAATGGGTTGCCTCCCATGAAGCGCTTGTTTATAGTCTTTAGATTGATGTTTTGGAGGTTTTTGGCTAGTATGGAGGTAATCGAACACTTTTTTGAAAAGAAGTATCAACATCTTCTTTGCTCATCTCGAACCAGGTGCCTACAAAGCTTTTGATGACTTCTTCTCCTTTGGTTCCATGCTCTTGCTGTTTCTAAATGATCTCATGTGTGTAATGCACTTTCAGCGGTAGCTCTTCCATACACTTAACTATCCAATTCTGTTGAGAGGGAAGTAGATTGAATCAATCTTTCTGTAGAACTCATCAAACATCATCTCCTGTGTTGTATAAATGTCAACAGTCATCTCCTCAACTTTATCTCTGCTGTAAACCTCAAGTTCTGGTCGATAAGCAGTTGTAGGATGAATTCCAGTCATCTGCAAACATTCATCATACACTGGTGGACAACAACAGGGGTGTCGATCGATGATGGTGTATGGGTGTCGATCGACGCCTTGCCATCATCTTTCCCTCTGCGCCATAATAAGAGTAACAACTCCTACAAATCTTGGATCATTTCTTATCTCAATATATGGTGTTTCCCCTTGAAAAAATTTACATGGTCATATAAATCAGTCTCACTGATGAGTGAGAGGTACAACATGTTAGTATTCATGTCGCAAACAGATCCTGTAGTAGCCATGAAGGATCTTCCAAGTAATAGAGAAGAATTCCAGTTGATCTGAATATCCATGAAATGAAAATCTACTGGAACTAGCGAATTGCTGATTTGTACTTGAAGGTTTCTAATAATTCCTCCTGAATTCAACTTTGAGCAGTCCACAAAATTGAATGAATACCTAGAAGGTCTTATCTACAGAGTCAGATGATCAACCATCACCCTGAGCATAATACTGACTAAAGAACTTGCATCGCATAGTGCATTAGGGTAGTTGTGACCTCCAATCATGCAGGGAACCATGAACTTCTAATGGTCACTTTTTTTCTTCAATGTATTCCTCTGCTTCATCTTCTCTTTGATCTGATGAAACATACGCTCAAGGTCATCTTCTATCTCTTTTCTCTCTCTGAACAACATCCATAGTCTATGGGCCCAATAAGCATCATCGAATGGCATGTCCACTTGGATCCTCAACATCTTGTTGGTGTCTACTACTTGCTTTGTTTATGTCTGAGACGAGTGTCTTGAAGCAGTCAATCGGTTTGCATCAATACCTGGTAATCAAACTCGGAAGTTACTAGTGGGTGTCAATCGACAAAAAACGATAAGGTGTGAATTGACACTTGTCGTTTCACAAGATCCTATGGATTATGTATGGGGTGTCGATTAGTGCTCAGCGGTTGCTATGGTTCGACACCATTTCAAACTAGTGAAGGACATGGAGCTTTCGACTTGAAAGTCTCCTTCTTAGAGTTTTTCCTCCTTCACCACTTGCCAAAAATCATCATCTATGATGGCACTCACGTGGTGCTTCTATCCAGCCTCTTCTTTTCCATTAATCAGTTTTTCTTGTCTCCTCGAAGCTTTACTAGTATTAACCACTCAAGTCTCCAACTTCTTCTCATGTGTGTTGAGAGTTTCTAACGTGTCACTTAGGTTGGTGTATATATCATTTATCTTCCCATTGAAATCTACTGTCAGCTTCTGCTGACCCTCAAGAACCTGATCAATCATGCTTTCTATCTTGCTTTCTTGAGTTGTTATTGGAGGATTTTGTTAAGAAGAAGTTCCATAGGTCTTGTCATTGCTATTGTTGTGTTGGGTCCCTACAACTGCAAACTTTGGTTGTAAATACTCATTTGACCAGTGCCATAGAAGTTTCTGTTTATATCTTGGTTCCCAGACCTCTGAAAACCAGTGCCACTGATGTAGTTCATATCTGTTGGGGTCAAAATCGGTCATTAAAAAACCAACGGCTAAAATCTTCCATTAAATATGCCTTAGATAGATACGAGTTGGAAATGTCGAAAAAAACTAACATAATTCGAGCCTATTTAAATAAGGATACGAGAACGAAACTCTATGTATTTCATCCCGGACAAGGAATGAAAGAGTTTCTATCCAAACATGAAAGAATCAGAACAATGTTCTTGCGGAAGGTTTTTGCAAGAAATGACGAATTTTACGAAACAGTCTTCCATTGTTGGATCAAAAAGGATAACGACGGAACCGATGTTTAAAAGTTACCGCGAAAACATTGTCTCTCTGATATGACTTGAATTTCCTCCAGGAGTTTCTGGAAGATGCTAAATGCTCATGTGTGAATGTAGCAATTATGTTCTCATGTCTTCAAATCGCAAATCATGAAAGAAACTACACATGAAGGCATTTTTATGTCAGTCTAGGATGTAAAAGATCATGGTGGTAACTGCTTAAGACAATGTGAGGCATCTCTAGCAAGTGATTACTTGAAGAGCTTATGGAGAAGGTAATCCTTTGGAACTCCATTACCTTTGATAGTAGAAGCTAGATCCTCGAACCACTCAAGATGGTCTATCGGATGCTCATGTGGGTGACCATGGTAAGGTGTCTGTCCCAAAAGTGTAAAGTATGCATGCTTCAGTTTGAAATCGTTCCTCTGGAAAGTAGGAAGACAAATGGCAGATCTGTTGGCGTATTATTAATCTGGATGTTTATTATCAGCCTACGTTCTAGGTCGAGCAGCTTGGACATTCTCATCAGCTACAGCCTGAGCATTGGCTGCAGAATTCTCAGCATTAACAACTGCTTATGGATCAGAGATTGCAGCCCCCTAATCATCAGTTCTCTGACCTCGTTAGTATAAGAGTCGCAACCGTGTTGTATGCTCACGGTTTGGTATCCATCAACGAAGATAAGTTGGTTTCCATTGTTACTCCCTCACAAGAAGTGTCAATCAACGAAGATGTGATGGTTTCAATCGATAATGTTCGCTTCTCTTTGCGAATCGTGCGTTTTAAAACCGCAGGGTCTTAAAATACAAAATATTTTTCCTTGTTGATTCATGTATTGTTGGACATGCACCTGAAAGAAAAAGATATTTTTTTTTGTAACTAAAACAAAAAGTAAAACCTACATGAAACCTATTAACCAAGTCCAATGGCAAATCTAATGCTCTTGAGCAACGGCGTCAAATTTGTTATTGCTCAAATTACCCTAGGGCAACTTTCTCTCTCAAATAAGAGGTTCAATTGTAGTACTAAGAGATAAAACTAGAGGGAGCGTTAACAAATAAGCAGTTGTTTTGTAAACGATATGAAAAGTTGCTACACTTAGGGTTTCTGGAAATTGAATTATGGTGTATAAATGCTAAGGGTGTGTTATAAATTGTCCTAGAACTCGAATGCAAAAGTAAGTTATTCAACTATTGATGTGCGTGTAGTAAGATGACTAAGGCTTTGTTCCAGCTATCACATGCAACAAGAAGCGAGTGTCGACCGATATTATAAGATAACTGTTGATCAGTGCTTCCTTAGGCAAGCATTAACGACCTAATCGATATGTTCACTAAGTTATGCTACACCAGCTCTCACATGTATCTAACAACATAGCTCAGTAGAATTAATATCAGGTAATGAACCTACTGTCGTAATTATCAGTATCCTAGGTTCAAGGTTCTAGTTAGCTACTCTAGAATATAAGCAGTAAGTACAAAATGAAGGATCCTAAAAGATCCCCCTAACAGTTCTACATCTCAGCAATTCATATAAACCCTAATAAAACCCTAAATCTAACAAGAAAAACTACTCAAACATGATTAAGCAAAGCATACAATAATCGGAATAGAATGCATAGACATGTAGAGTAAGAAAACTGGAGTTCCTATACATATATCTGAAGGAGTCTTGATCTTCTCTTTAAAAAAATAATTAAAAAGCTTCTAGTAATGGTGGTGAATTGTAGGTAGTTGTGGTGGTTGTTCCGTGTGTCTTCTTTTCCCAAACAATGGCAAACACACATAAATACTAATTATAAGTTGGCTAGGGGCAATATTGTAAATATATGGATCTTCTAGGCTTGAGACGGTTTTGACTTTAAGTCGGTCAATTTACGTGAGCGAGTATCGATCGGCACCAAAGGATCAGTTTGGATCGATACTTCTTCTTGATTTGGACTCTGACTTCTGATTTCTTCAACAATTACGAGTTTTCTCACCATTAAGCTCCAGAATACTCCATAATCTCTATATTGCTCAAAAACATACATGAACATGTAAACACTCTAAAATAGGCTCCAAACATCTATAATAAACTCTAAAAAGCACATATAGTATGGATGAAAACTGGTCAAATCCATAGTTTGTCAATAGATCTCAGCACGACGAGATGTGGAGAAAGTCTATTTAACTGGAAGAAAATGGGCTGACTTTGTTAACCGATCAACGGTTACCCAAACTGGCTCATTTCCTTTCTGCTATCTTGGTAACTCAGTTACAAAATCCATAGAGATCTTATCCCACTTCCTCTCTAGGATATGTAATGGTTGAAGCTTACCATTAGGCCTATGATGCTCTATTTTTACTTTCTGGCACACCATACATTTAGATACAAACTCCGCAATTTTGCTCTTCATACCATTCCAGTGATCAAATAACTTAGTGTCTGATACATTTTTGTGCTATCTGGATGATCTTTATACCTTAATTAATGTCCTTCTAGCAAAATTTCATTTAACAAGTCATGATATTTAGGTATACAAACTCTGCCTTTGTATGATAATATTCCTTCACTTCTAAGCTTGTATCCTAGCTGATTAAAATCTTCAGGTTTCTTACAAATACACTACAAGAAAATGTGGCCATAATGACTATGTATTACGACTACAAATGTGTAGTCATAATTTTACCTCGACGTTACAACACCATTACGACGGTTTAAAAATCGTCCTAAAGTAGATGTAATATAACAGTGAAACTATTTCATCGTAAAGAAGTCGATACTTTACGACTACTTTAGAAGACGTGTATATGTCGTCAAAATGAAGTCGTTATTTTACGACTAAGTTACATCAAATAATTTTCATATAGTTAGAAACCAAATTACGAGGAATATATAAAAACATGATAAATGTTTGTATGTATTGTTTGTTGAAATGGTAGTAATGTAGTTGTTAAGTTGTAGTAAAGTTTATAGTGTAGTAAATTCGTTGTAACATTCACACCTACCAAAATAGAATTTTTTTTCTATAAATATGCTCTCATCTCTCATTTTTAAGATGCAACAAAAAAAACGAAAGAGAAGAAAAATGTCTCAAGGTGACAATATCCATGAGCTTCGGAGTTGGATGTATGCACATAAAGATTTTGCGTGAATAGTGATAACGAATTTCTAAATGAGGCAAAGATATTCATGTACCAGGCCAGAAACACGCCTCTCACACAGTATTGAAATTGCTTGGAAACATATAGTAAATAGAGGATTTACCCCATATTACTACATTTGATTTCACCATAGAGAGGGTGATAGTAGGAATGAAGCTAGTAGTAGTAATCAGTTTGAAGATGTTCGTAATAGAAAAAACTAAGTCATTTGCATTCTGAAAGTAGTTACCCTCAGGAGGATTAGGTGGTAGATCTTTATAGGATGCATGATATGGTTACAAATGCATCTCATGAAATAACCTCAGTAGTTGCTGCAGAAGTAAAAAATGTAGAGGAAGTAGAAAATGTAGAGGGGCCTAACTTGGATGCAAAAAGGTTTTATGAAATGCTAGCCGCAACCAATCATCCAAATTATGAAGGCTGTAGAGAAAGTCTTTCAAAATTGTCATTGACAGCTAGGATGATGAATATCAAAACTGATCATAACTTACCTGAAATTTGTATGGAAACATGGGCTGAGTTGTTTAAAGGAAATTTGTTTCAAGATAATTTGTGTGCTTAATCTTATTATGAGATTTAGAAATTGATTCATAGTCTTCTCTTACCTTCGAAGATGATAAATGTGTGTATAGACAACTATATGATCTACTATAGGAAAGATGCGGAATTGTTGGAATATCAATTTTGCAAGAACCCACGATATAAACTGCAAGGACGTGGGCGGAATAGGATACAATACCAGCATATATGGTAGTTACCTATTATGGATAGGCTGAAGAGATTATATCAATCTCAAAATACTGTAGCAGCGATGAGATGGTATGCAGAACATACTAAGAAGGAAGGCAATATATACCTCAGATGCAAAAGCGTGGAAACACTTAAATTCGATACACTCTGATTTTGCAAGCAAAATTTTCAATGTTTATCTTGGGATGTGCACAAATGGATTTAATCATTTTGGAATGTCTGGAAGACAATACTCGGTTTGGCCAGTCATCCTGACGCCATATAAACCTTCCACCAGAGATGTGTATAGAACGGAAATTCATTTTCATGAGTATATTGATACCTGGGCTAAACATCCAAAGCGGTCCCTTGATGTTTTCCTACAGCCTATGATAGAAGAATTGAAGGAATTGTGGTCAACAGGGGTGCAAACATATGATTGTTCAACGTGAATAAACTTTGCGATGCAAGCAATTCTTCTGTGGACCATCAGTGACTTTCCTGTATATGGGATGTTATCAGGTTGAACTACGCATGGGAGGCTAGCTTGTCTTCATTGTATGGGAAACACAAGCGCATTTCAGCTAAAGTATGGTAGGAATACGTCTTGGTTTGACTGTCATCAGAGATTTCTTCCCATTAACCATCCGTACCGACAAAACAAGACATTATTCAGGTCAATAGTGGTTGTACGGGACACCGCTCCACCATATTTATTTGGAGAGGTAACTGAGAAGGATATTGATTACTATAGTGCACAAGAAATAGTCCTCAAAGGGGATAATTTTCATACTCCTGCAAATATGGCTGATGGTTACATGACACAACATAGTTGGCACAAGAGGAGTATATTTTGGGAACTTCCATACTAGAAGGATCTACTTCCGCAATACAATCTTGATGTGATGCATATAGAGAAGAGATTCTTTGAAAACATCATCAATACATTACTAAACATCTCCGGGAAGATAAAAGATAACAAGAACTCAAGGTTGGACTTTCATGCATTATGTTCTACGAGTGAGATGCATATTAAAAACAATGGGAAACTAATGGTTCCCATTTTCAGATGTCACCAGAATCAAAGGCGGCATTGTTCAAGTGGATGGCCTCATATGTGAAGTTTTATGTGGGTATGTTTCAAATATATCAAGATGTGTTGAACATGGATAATTTTTTTCATGGATGACGAGTCATGACTGTCATGTGTATGCAACAACTACTACCATTTGCATTTGCAGGCATTGGAGTTTTTTTCTAGAGATCTTAGCTCACATACCTTTACTGAAGATGTCATCAGAAAATTTGATATGAGTATCCCAATTTTAATGTGCAATTTGGAGAACAATTTTCCTCCATCATTTTTAACGTCATAGAACATCTAGATGCCCACCTCCCGTATGAGCATTGCTTCGTGGGTATGTTCATAACGGATTGATGTATCCTTACAAGCGATCCATGAAACATTTCAAAGGGAAAAAAATCTTGAAAGGGTGGAAGGTTCAATAATTGTTGGGAGTTTGACTGAGGAAACATCTCACTTCACGTCGTACTACTTTGGGTCACCATCCAGACGTGGAAAATGGCTCCAAGAATATATGATGATGGTGGTGTTATGCCGACACATGTTATAGAAGGTGTTCTAGACATATTATGTCAGACTGGACGTCTAGGTGGAAAACTGAAAAAAGCTTGGTTGGAATACAGAAGACGGTCACAGTGTCCACACATATATACTCCTTAATTGTGAGGAGATGCAGTCATTTCAAAGAAAATTTATTTACGCTATGAAAGTTTACCTTGTATAAAAATATTGCAATACTAAATTAATGATCATTTGCAAAATAGTGAGTCGTTACTCAGGTTGAAGAAGCCATACCATGAATATTAACTAATGATCTCAACAAAAGGAAAGAGCAACACTTCGTGAAGCGGTTAAAAACGCAAGTAAATCATAATATAGTTAATTACAAGGTGTTTGCCCGTGAATTTGCGGATACAATTTTTTTTAAAAAAAAAAATAGTATAATAAAATATTTTCTTACATTTTTCGCATGCTATAATATATTTTTGTTTTTTGAAAATTGATTTTGAATTATTTGGTAAATATTTCTAAACAAACAAATTTCTATATATATAAGAAGATTTTCATGTTTACCACATTATTGGTACCATTATTCATCTTTGTCTTTACTAAAATAACATTTTTACAAATACCTTTTTAAGAATTTATACCCTAAACTTCGCCCTCAAAAACCATACCCCACCCCTCATTTCTAAACTCTAAGTTTTAAATTAATTAACCCTAAGGATAATAAGAATGTGGTATTTCTGACAATTTTTTTATATTTGATTATTTTAATTATTTTATTACCTTTTAAGAGGATAAGTATAATATTTTGTAATATTGAATTAATTTTACCACAATCATATATAGCTGATTAAGACTTTTCTATTAGAAATAAAAATTTCATTTTAACGTTCCATAACACACACAATATATATATATATATATATATATATATATATATATATATATGTATATAGTTTAATAGGCTTCCCGGTCATTTTCTTCATAAAATAATTTTTATATAAAAATCCGATAACCTGAATTCATGTGACGAATAAATTCACGATTACAATTTATCAAGTAACACACAAAAATATTAAGAAGTAACATAGCTATATGTATGCTTGAGACTTTGTGGTCGAGTGTTTAGCGGAAGAAATTGGGACACCAACATGTTGGTATTCGATCCACCTACTGCGTGAAACTAAATCATATTGTTTCTGAACATCCACTTAACTATGTGCTTATACATTCAGCCCATTTGAATACTGAGAGAAATGTTCTATCCATGGATTACACATTCCCTTATGGATTAGTCTGTGCCTTTACATAGGCTCGAAATACCCTTAAGTTAATCAAAAAATGTATAATTTAAATTTGTGATGATAATCTTCATTTTAAACAGAAATTTTATTAATCTTTTAATTATGTAATGTAAACTTATATAACAAGTTTAAGTTATAGAAATATGTGTAATTGTTAACAATAATCTTAGGCATTTCTTAAAATATGATTACAAAAAAACTTATGAACTGTCAATTTTTTTGTTAAATATTTTGGATAAAATAATAAGAAACTGAAAGATGTAAGAGAATTTATAAAATCGTAAAATGGGTAATGAAGTTTCAACTTTTTTGCACGACTTAGTTAGGTGGCTTCATGAGAAAAGAAAAAATCATATTTCATATGTATATATATATATATATATATATATATATGTTATTTTTCATCTCTATGTAACATTTGTTTTTAGATTGTCAAATATAACCTTTTCAATTGTAATTTTTATACTAGTATGTGCTTAACTATGTTTTCCTACACAATTGTTGAAATGAATCTAATTTGTCATTGTTTCGATTTAAATTTCGTTGTTGGGATTATTTTAATGCGTTTTTGTTAAATTCATGTCATTTACTTGTGCTCTCATTATCTTCATATTATTAAATGCTGCATAAATTGTTCATCTTGATTTATTATAAAGTTCTTAGTACTAAATGTGTTTTGAGTTTATAATTCATATCTCTTTATTCTGTAAATATGCAGGCTTAATGTTTTTGTTTATACCATTAGTACATAGTTTACATTTGTTTGTACTATTAGCAGGTGACGTATTTGTTGGATTGTTTTTTTTTTGTCGACGAAAGACTATTCTATTACTCAAACTAGAGGTGATTTGGGTAACTAAATCGAAAGACCTAGCAGTTCTAACTGATGAATCTGAAATGTGGGTTTGCGTTCTTTGAACATGGGTGATCTTGAAGTCCGAGAAACAAATCTTCAGTGTCTCTATTTTCTCCAGTTATGTTGCAAATTATGGCCAAGCATGGGGTTCCTTGATCATGTCGATCAAATCCTTGCAGTCTGTAACAAAGCTCTGACATGTCGAATGATGAAGCATATTCTCCATATTCTCCATTGCCCAAACTAGTGCTTCCAGTTCATAATGCAAGGAAGATTCTCTTCGATTGCAATTATGTGTACCCATAAGCTCAATCTTTCCCAACTTATCCATCCAGACCCATCCACATCCACTAAACTGTGTTGTAGGTGTCTATGATCCATCTATCATGCAGATATTCCTCAAGCTTAAGACTTGAGGTTCTTCAACGCTATGATCTTGTGAGGCTAATGGTGCTTTCTCATTTTCTTTGAACTATGCTTGACACTCACTTTCAGCGTAGCGAACTAGTTCCAAAGGATATCTGTCTATTCCCCTAAAGAGTTTATCGTTTCCGGCCTTCCATATATACCAGATTATCCACGAATAAGGATTCATGTCTAATTCTGGTTCCAAAATGCTATTTTTTCTCTAGAAAAGATAATCCATATTAGCATATATGCTCGGGAGAGGGAAGATGTCCTGAATTTTTGGTGTCGCTGATAGATACCAGGCTTGGAGAGCTCGTGGGCATTCAAAAATTGCATGAGTGACAGATTCTCCAGACTCTCCACATCGTGGGCAATAGTTATCACATCTCATGTTACACCTTATCAGGTTCTTCGTAACCACCACATGACCAGTTATCAGTTGCCATATAAGATGACATATCTTTTTAGGAGCTCTTATCTTCCAAGCAAAGACTTGAAGTTTTGTTATACTAGGTTCCATTATCTCCTTTTCATTATGAGCCTTCAACAAGTTCTGAACTACCCATTAACATGATTAGACTGTGTACTGGCCATTTTGGTATAGTTCCAACAGAAAGTATCTTGACGATGAGCCGTACTTATGGCCAAACTCCTTATGTAAGGTATATCAGCAGGATAGTAGCCCAATATTCCACTCGTCCAAATCCTAATTAATCAGATTGCTTACTCTCATGTTCGGATGTAAGACTGGAGCCACAGGTCTAGCTGGCCTAGCTGGTGAAGTGGGGATCCAAGGATCCTCCCACACCTTGACCTTATATCCTGAATGTATCTTATGCATGATATGGTTACAAATGCATCTCATGAAATAACCTCAGTAGTTGCTGCAGAAGTAAAAAATGTAGAGGAAGTAGAAAATGTAGAGGGGCCTAACTTGGATGCAAAAAGGTTTTATGAAATGTTAGCCGCAACCAATCATCCAAATTATGAAGGCTGTAGAGAAAGTCTTTCAAAATTGTCATTGACAGCTAGGATGATGAATATCAAAACTGATCATAACTTACCTGAAATTTGTATGGAAACATGGGCTGAGTTGTTTAAAGGAAATTTGTTTCAAGATAATTTGTGTGCTTAATCTTATTATGAGATTTAGAAATTGATTCATAGTCTTCTCTTACCTTCGAAGATGATAAATGTGTGTATAGACAACTATATGATCTACTATAGGAAAGATGCGGAATTGTTGGAATATCAATTTTGCAAGAACCCACGATATAAACTGCAAGGACGTGGGCGGAATAGGATACAATACCAGCATATATGGTAGTTACCTATTATGGATAGGCTGAAGAGATTATATCAATCTCAAAATACTGTAGCAGCGATGAGATGGTATGCAGAACATACTAAGAAGGAAGGCAATATATACCTCAGATGCAAAAGCGTGGACACACTTAAATTCGATACACTCTGATTTTGCAAGCAACATTTTCAATGTTTATCTTGGGATGTGCACAAATGGATTTAATCATTTTGGAATGTCTGGAAGACAATACTCGGTTTGGCCAGTCATCCTGACGCCATATAAACCTTCCACCAGAGATGTGTATAGAACGGAAATTCATTTTCATGAGTATATTGATACCTGGGCTAAACATCCAAAGCGGTCCCTTGATGTTTTCCTACAGCCTATGATAGAAGAATTGAAGGAATTGTGGTCAACAGGGGTGCAAACATATGATTGTTCAACGTGAATAAACTTTGCGATGCAAGCAATTCTTCTGTGGACCATCAGTGACTTTCCTGTATATGGGATGTTATCAGGTTGAACTACGCATGGGAGGCTAGCTTGTCTTTATTGTATGGGAAACACAAGCGCATTTCAGCTAAAGTATGGTAGGAATACGTCTTGGTTTGACTGTCATCGGAGATTTCTTCCCATTAACCATCCGTACCGACAAAACAAGACATTATTCAGGTCAATAGTGGTTGTACGGGACACCGCTCCACCATATTTATTTGGAGAGGTAACTGAGAAGGATATTGATTACTATAGTGCACAAGAAATAGTCCTCAAAGGGGATAATTTTCATACTCCTGCAAATATGGCTGATGGTTACATGACACAACATAGTTGGCACAAGAGGACTATATTTTGGGAACTTCCATACTAGAAGGATCTACTTCCGCAATACAATCTTGATGTGATGCATATAGAGAAGAGATTCTTTGAAAACATCATCAATACATTACTAAACATCTCCGGGAAGATAAAAGATAACAAGAACTCAAGGTTGGACTTTCATGCATTATGTTCTACGAGTGAGATGCATATTAAAAAAAATGGGAAACTAATGGTTCCCATTTTCAGATGTCACCAGAATCAAAGGCGGCATTGTTCAAGTGGATGACCTCATATGTGAAGTTTTATGTGGGTATGTTTCAAATATATCAAGATGTGTTGAACATGGATAATTTTTTTCATGGATGACGAGTCATGACTGTCATGTGTATGCAACAACTACTACCATTTGCATTTGCAGGCATTGGAGTTTTTTTCTAGAGAACTTAGCTCACATACCTTTACTGAAGATGTCATCAGAAAATTTGATGTGAGTATCCCAATTTTAATGTGCAATTTGGAGAACAATTTTCCTCCATCATTTTTAACGTCATAGAACATCTAGATGCCCACCTCCCGTATGAGCATTGCTTCGTGGGTATGTTCATAACGGATTGATGTATCCTTACAAGCGATCCATGAAACATTTCAAAGGGAAAAAAATCTTGAAAGGGTGGAAGGTTCAATAATTGTTGGGAGTTTGACTGAGGAAACATCTCACTTCACGTCGTACTACTTTGGGTCACCATCCAGACGTGGAAAATGGCTCCAAGAATATATGATGATGGTGGTGTTATGCCGACACATGTTATAGAAGGTGTTCTAGACATATTATGTCAGACTGGACGTCTAGGTGGAAAACTGAAAAAAGCTTGGTTGGAATACAGAAGACGGTCACAGTGTCCACACATATATACTCCTTAATTGTGAGGAGATGCAGTCATTTCAAAGGAAATTTATTTACGCTATGAAAGTTTACCTTGTATAAAAATATTGCAATACTAAATTAATGATCATTTGCAAAATAGTGAGTCGTTACTCAAGTTGAAGAAGCCATATTAACTAATGATCTCAACAAAAGGAAAGAGCAACACTTCGTGAAGCGGTTAAAAACGCAAGTAAATCATAATATAGTTAATTACGAGGTGTTTGCCCGTGAATTTGCGGATACAATTTTTTTTAAAAAAAAAATAGTATAATAAAATATTTTCTTACATTTTTCGCATGCTATAATATATTTTTGTTTTTCAAAATTGATTTTGAATTATTTGGTAAATATTTTTAAACAAACAAATTTCTATATATATAAGAAGATTTTCATGTTTACCACATTATTGGTACCATTATTCATCTTTGTCTTTACTAAGATAACATTTTTACAAATACCTTTTTAAGAATTTATACCCTAAACTTCGCCCTCAAAAACCATACCCCACCCCTCATTTCTAAACTCTAAGTTTTAAATTAATTAACCCTAAGGATAATAAGAATGTGGTATTTCTGACAATTTTTTTATATTTGATTATTTTAATTATTTTATTACCTTTTAAGAGGATAAGTATAATATTTTGTAATATTGAATTAATTTTACCACAATCATATATAGCTGATTAAGACTTTTCTATTAGAAATAAAAATTTCATTTTTAACGTTCCATAACACACACAATATATATATATATATATATATATATATATATATATATATATATATATATATATATATGTATATAGTTTAATAGGCTTCCCGGTCATTTTCTTCATAAAATAATTTTTATATAAAAATCCGATAACCTGAATTCATGTGACGAATAAATTCACGATTACAATTTATCAAGTAACACACAAAAATATTAAGAAGTAACATAGCTATATGTTTGCTTGAGACTTTGTGGTCGAGTGTTTAGCGGAAGAAATTGGGACACCAACATGTTGGTATTCGATCCACCTACTGCGTGAAACTAAATCATATTGTTTCTGAACATCCACTTAACTATGTGCTTATACATTCAGCCCATTTGAATACCGAGAGAAATGTTCTATCCATGGATTACACATTCCCTTATGGATTAGTCTGTGCCTTTACATAGGCTCGAAATACCCTTAAGTTAATCAAAAAATGTATAATTTAAATTTGTGATGATAATCTTCATTTTAAACAGAAATTTTATTAATCTTTTAATTATGTAATGTAAACTTATATAACAAGTTTAAGTTATAGAAATATGTGTAATTGTTAACAATAATCTTAGGCATTTCTTAAAATATGATTACAAAAAAACTTATGAACTGTCAATTTTTTTGTTAAATATTTTGGATAAAATAATAAGAAACTGAAAGATGTAAGAGAATTTATAAAATCGTAAAATGGGTAATGAAGTTTCAACTTTTTTGCACGACTTAGTTAGGTGGCTTCATGAGAAAAGAAAAAATCATATTTCATATGTATATATATATATATATATGTGTGTTATTTTTCATCTCTATGTAACATTTGTTTTTAGATTGTCAAATATAACCTTTTCAATTGTAATTTTTATACTAGTATGTGCTTAACTATGTTTTCCTACACAATTGTTGAAATGAATCTAATTTGTCATTGTTTCGATTTAAATTTCGTTGTTGGGATTATTTTAATGTGTTTTTGTTAAATTCATGTCATTTACTTGTGCTCTCATTATCTTCATATTATTAAATGCTGCATAAATTGTTCATCTTGATTTATTATAAAGTTCTTAGTACTAAATGTGTTTTGAGTTTATAATTCATATCTCTTTATTCTGTAAATATGCAGGCTTAATGTTTTTGTTTATACCATTAGTACATAGTTTACATTTGTTTGTACTATTAGCAGGTGACGTATTTGTTGGATTGTTTTTTTTGTCGACGAAAGACTTTTCTATTACTCAAACTAAAGGTGATTTGGGTAACTAAATCGAAAGACCTAGCAGTTCTAACTGATGAATCTGAAATGTGGGTTTGCGTTCTTTGAACATGGGTGATCTTGAAGTCCGAGAAACAAATCTTCAGTGTCTCTATTTTCTCCAGTTATGTTGCAAATTATGGCCAAGCATGGGGTTCCTTGATCATGTCGATCAAATCCTTGCAGTCTGTAACAAAGCTCTGACATGTCGAATGATGAAGCATATTCTCCATATTCTCCATTGCCCAAACTAGTGCTTCCAGCTCATAATGCAAGGAAGATTCTCTTCGATTGCAATTATGTGTACCCATAAGCTCAATCTTTCCCAACTTATCCATCCAGACCCATCCACATCCACTAAACTGTGTTGTAGGTGTCTATGATCCATCTATCATGCAGATATTCCTCAAGCTTAAGACTTGAGGTTCTTCAACGCTATGATCTTGTGAGGCTAATGGTGCTTTCTCATTTTCTTTGAACTATGCTTGACACTCACTTTCAGCGTAGCGAACTAGTTCCAAAGGATATCTGTCTATTCCCCTAAAGAGTTTATCGTTTCCGGCCTTCCATATATACCAGATTATCCACGAATAAGGATTCATGTCTAATTCTGGTTCCACAATGCTATTTTTTCTCTAGAAAAGATAATCCATATTAGCATATATGCTCGGGAGAGGGAAGATGTCCTGAATTTTTGGTGTCGCTGATAGATACCATGCTTGGAGAGCTCGTGGGCATTCAAAAATTGCATGAGTGACAGATTCTTCAGACTCTCCACATCGTGGGCAATAGTTATCACATCTCATGTTACACCTTATCAGGTTCTTCGTAACCACCACATGACCAGTTATCAGTTGCCATATAAGATGACATATCTTTTTAGGAGCTCTTATCTTCCAAGCAAAGACTTGAAGTTTTGTTATACTAGGTTCCATTATCTCCTTTTCATTATGAGCCTTCAGCAAGTTCTGAACTACCCATTAACATGATTAGACTGTGTACTGGCCATTTTGGTATAGTTCCAACAGAAAGTATCTTGACGATGAGCCGTACTTATGGCCAAACTCCTTATGTAAGGTATATCAGCAGGATAGTAGCCCAATATTCCACTCGTCCAAATCCTAATTAATCAGATTGCTTACTCTCATGTTCGGATGTAAGACTGGAGCCACAGGTCTAGCTGGCCTAGCTGGTGAAGTGGGGATCCAAGGATCCTCCCACACCTTGACCTTATATCCTGAATGTATCTTATGTCTGATTCCCAATAAAAGTAGCTTTCGTGTTGTTGAAATATTGTTCCACACATATGACGGACTGCTTACCGAAATATTTCGCAAAGGCGAACTCATTCTATAGTATCTTCCCTTTAGCACCTTAGCCACCAGGGAATCGGGGTACTGCACTAACCTCCAGAGTTGTTTTGCCAGTAGAGCAAGGTTAAACTCATGGATCATACGAAAACCAATCCCACCTTCATCCTGTGGTAAACAAATATTTTCCCACTTTGCCCAGTGAATTCCTTTCTTTGGGGGATTCAAACTCCACCAAAATTGGGCAATGGCACTTGCAAGGTTTTCACATATCTCCAACGGTAGCAGGAAACTAGACATTACATATGTTGGAAGAGCTAGAAGGATAAATTTAATCAAGACTTCATTTCCACCTTTTGAAAGGCATTTGTCTATCCATCCATTTACTCTATGCATTAGTTTGTCCTTCAGGAAAGCAAAGAGTTTATATTTAGATCCACTAATGTCTTCTAGGATACCTAAGTATGTCCTCATTCCTCCTTCATTTTGGATTCCAATAGTATCTTTGATCTGCTACCTATCATTTGCGTTAATCTTCTTACCAAAGAGTATAGACGATTTAGCAAAGTTAATGCATTGTCCAGATGAATGTTCATACTTTCTGACCACTTTCATCACTTCTTCATATTCACGGGGCTCCGTCTTACAGAAGAAAAAGCTATCATCAGCAAAGAGAAGGTAGGATACCGAGAGACATGCATGGGTAGCCCGCATCCCCGTCATCTTCCCTTGGTTCTCTGCATGATTAAGAAGGCTAACGAGCGCTTCTGTGCATAGAATAAAGATGAAAGGAGACAAAAGATCACCTTGGCATAGGCCTCTTCATGGAGCAATATTTCTCCTAGGTTGTCCATTCATAAGCACCTTATATTTTACCGATGTAACACATTTCATTATTCAGGTAATCCAGAATTCAGAAAATCTCATCTTTCGCATAACTGCTTCAATGAACGATCACTCCATTTTATCATACGCCTTACTCATGTCTATTTTAATGGTCATCCTTTTATTTCTTTCACTTGGCTTAATTCGTAAGGCATGAAACATTTCATGGACAATCATAACATGTCTAGATTGTTGTGATGACACATTATTGTTGCTTGTGTATTGTTTTAGTATCGCAAAATAACACATAACCCTTGTAACTCTCACTTTGTGCACCAATTTTTTATGCATCTCAATCCTTGATATCCTATATTTTTGCTTTTATCATATGAACTTGTCCAAGTATTTTTTCGAACCTTCATATCCCACATTCATAACATTATTATATCGGATAGTAAATGTCATTGTTATACGAACATGGCACTGCTTTTAGAAATGTTATAGGCCTAAGTTTGTGTTGTTGTTTTGAAAATAATTTTGAATTCTTTTGATGTAGTGAGCCTCCACGTTGCCAACTAAGAGATATATTGTCACTAGTTTCTTATATATAGTCATTGATGATAATAACTGGACAAAAAATGAGTGTAAATTGATATTTTGTACAACCGTACGTGGATCTTGTGTGGTCTATGCTAGCCGGTTTGAATTTTATGATTACATGTTTATCTTATTAATTTTTCGATGTTACTTTCCATCATTTCCTTAAAATTAATGATCAATTCTCACAGTTTTGTCTATGCTTTATTTATATTTATTTTAAATTATTTATGTAAATTATTTTATGTATTTTTTACTAAGCTGTAATTTTCATGATAAAACTGATATTAAAAATTTGGTTCACTTAAACATGTATGATTATCAGAAACATATTTATGTACTATTAGATAATGTGCTAATATATTTGGGGTAAATAATGAAAACTAAAAAATTTGAAAGAATTTATAAAAAAATAAAATTATGATTATGTGTCAAACATTTTGGTGCATTGGTTTCTTAGGTGACTAAATAAAAAATAGTTTGTTTTAGTTTCTTAATCTAGATTTTGAAAAATATATTAGTGTTTGTTCAGGAAACCTGAAACCTACGTAGTATGGAAGCTTCATCGGACGTGTGCTCCATGCTTTGGATTCGAATCATAATCGGAATCAGAAGCTTGTGAAAGCCTTCGTAATCTCACTTCCTAAACACTTCCAAATAACTTTTTTAATAACTCTTTGAAAGCTTACAATTCTATTATAAAATCCTGATTCAACTAAAATATACAAAATAAAAACGAATACTATATATATTATTTTTGTGCATCATAGTTTTTTATAAGAGATCATATATATATATATACATATATATAATATATATTCAAATATATTATATCAATTATTTGTGAGCTATTAAAAATATCTATTTTGGTTACTGGATACAAAAATTTATAAATTTACTGTTAGTATTTTCATAATTATAAGATGAAGTCAGTTAAATAGATATAAAATTATTTAAAATGAGTAAATGATTATTATTAGATTTGATCATATAATTTTATTCAAATTATAAAATTATTTTTATATTTTTAATATATATATATATATATATATATATATAATATCTGTTATAATATACGCTTTCAACATATACTCATTTTAAAAAAAAATTAAAAGTTTCCCTTCTAAGCTTCATCGAGTTCCGCTTCTGCGTACTCACTTCAGTAACATAGCCTAAAATGCGCACGAGACAAGATGTAACATACCAAAAGGTAATTATCTCAGCATAAATAATACCATGCGTAACAAGGCACACATACTTCTCCCGATGATTACATCAAGAACATATAATGAAACAATTACACATGTATCTAATCGTTCCAGGGTTTAACGAGTATATAACAACATATTTGTTTAGTACTTTTATTTATCCAACAAAAACTATACTAATGATTGTTTTTAGGGGCAGGAGCAGGAGAATGAGAAGAAGAAGAGAGAAGAGAAGAGAAAAGTTGATCGGCTAGGATCTGATTAGCTGAATCGGACGGATGGAACGCGTCCCAGAAGACAAAGTCTTTCCGCTTTTTGCACATCTTTGAATTGGGAAGACAAAGACCCCCAACGCTTGTATCCACGTTGCAACACGACGTGTTCGCTACCTTAAAACCTGCATTTTATTGCAAAATTGCGTTTGCGTTAGTGAACAAAAACTATAACTTTATGAGAGTAAAGAAAACACAACGCAAACGCTAAATATAGATTTTGGGAAAATGACTAGAATTTCCTTACCGTAGCGAGTGGGATTGTCGATGAGATCGAGCACAGCGGGATAAGTGTCGGCAAACGCGAATTTAGCTCCGGGAAGGCGTTTGTTAAGACCTTCTAGAAGCTTCTTTGTTCTTGTGTTAAATTCCATTACCCATTCGTTGACACGCTTGAGGCACATGCCTGTCTTCGACTTCACTCTCTGTGATGGGATACAACCTAATGGGCCTAACCCATGAAATATAACCTTCCTCGCTCCTAGTTTGTATATTGTCTGCTTCCCAAAACCCCATAATATTTCATGTATTAATTAACCAATTAACTCGAATGTAATACTCTAATTCGTAGATGTCCTGTAACTATTTTATTAGGTGAAAAGTAGACATGTGTTTTGAGAATGATAATTTATCTGATACCAAAAGTCATTTAAAAAATAAACTGGTTTCACGAAATGTGAGCAAAATTTTCATTGAAGACCTATAAAAATTCAGAGTGGACATTTTGCTATTTGTTTGAGTTTAGTTCGATATATTTGATTATTGGGACTAGAGATTTAAACCCTATTCAAATATCTATAAATTTTGGTTCAGGTTCAGTTCGGATTTTTGTGGGTCCGGTTCAGGTTAAAGACACACATATTTTAAAATTATGTAAGAAATAAAATCCAAAAATTTAAAATGATCAAACATATAAATTTTAGTATTATGTGACTAAATATCTAAAACAAACATAAACATGGATATTGGTTTCATTTGGATATTTGGGTAGAGAATGGTAGGTATTTATGATATTTTCCATTTTTGAGCATTTTTGGCTATTTTAGAAACATATATTACTTATTTAGATCCAGCATACAAAAAATATTCAATACACCTGAAAAAAATATAAAAATTATCCAAAATAACCACATATATCTATAGTTATTTTGGATAATTTTTAGAATTTTTAGGTATTTTGGATATTTTTGTATACTTGATCTAAAAATAACTAATATGTGTATACATTTATAATTCAGCTATTTCCAGTCCTAGCAAAAACTTAACTATGATTTAGTCACATTTTTGTTTCTTTTTTCTTTCTTTTTGACAATTACTTAGTTATTTATCCAAATAATTGAAAATTTATATTAAGTTACTATATATGAATACCCCTAGTTTTAATGCTTGTCAAAAATAGATAAAAATATTCATGAATATTACAACAGTTGATTTTTAAAAAGGCAAAAAAAAAAAAAAACTTCAGCCATGCATTCAGAGGACTAACAATTTCTTACTAGAATTTTGAAAAATAAAAAATGGGAGCTTTGTATTTTTGATTTCAGAAAAGTAAAACAAAAAAATAAAAATAAAGCATAAGTAGAAGTTGGTTGGTATACCGTAAGTTGATTGTCTAGGGTTGAGGTCAAGAGTTCGACAAATTCATCATGTGTATATTGCTGCCCGTCTGCCATAAATGGCTGCAAGAAATTGTTTACATAATCGTTGCTTCCTATATGTTTATAGTGAAAAGATATAAATTATGTTAATGATGTTCGTACTTCTTTTAAATGAAAACGGAGAAGAAACTACAACACCAAATTAATGAAAAAGCTATACCCAAGCCAATGAAGTACATGGCATCATTAACATGCTTGTTGGCAGCTCTGTCTCCAATTTTCGCCCTAATAACCTCTTTAGTTTTCTTGAAACAATTTATTTGATCATCAAACGTCAACCTTTGAATCTGTTCAATCACAATAATAACTAAAATTTAAATAACTGAACTTAATATCTTCAAATGAACTTATAGTAAATAAAGAGAAAGATAACAGTAAATACAAAATAGAGGCCAGTTTCGTTGAGGATTCCAGCTCCACCCGATGCGTAATTGATACCGTTGAGAAATGCATCGTCGTTTCGTGACAACGATAGATACGGTGGTGGTGATGGAATCCCAAGCTTCGTAGCTATAATATACATATCGATGTTTGTGAATGTTAGTTTATGTATGAAGTAGAAATCTATATTATAATGGGAGAGTTTACTCTCTCCCCTTCTGCCACGTGTCCATTTCGTAATGGGCTTTTCAAAAAAAAATTGGATGTTGACTATGAGATTCGAACCCTTCACCTCAATGTTTATTTGATTGACATAACCAACTAAGCTAAATGAGATTTTGTAAACTAGAAACTAAATTTTATATAATAATATTACAGTTTGGTCTTTTCTAAGGGTGTCTATGTCAATATTAAGTTGGTCCCACATATTTTTTTTAAATCGTATGTTGACATACTAAAATAGTCGAACCTTTCACTTCGGTGTTTATTTGATTGACATAACTAACTCAGGTACAAGAAATTTTTTTAAAATTGATGGCGGATTTTTTTACTTATTTTGAATGAGGCGTGGCGGTCGAGGCATTACAAGTGGTATTACAGCTGGTTAGCCATCTCGATTTTAACCCGAGAGGCAACTTGAGACCTGTCCTGGGACACAACAAAGACGTTTTATTCTTTGAGAGGAGGTGAATGGAAACATCCCGAGCTGTGATATATATAAAAAGGCTTAAGAGAATTGATTTAGTTACCTATGTCACCAAAGTTGACTTACATTTTCCGTCACACATCCGTTTAGAACTCCAGAGTTAAGCGTGCTTAGGTTGGTATAGTGAAATGATGAATGAGCTATCAGGAAGTGATTCATGATACCATGCGAATGAATCCAAAACACGAGGAAGGTCGGTGGTGATTATATGGTCAATAAACAATGATTTGGAGACTTTAGAAAAATTAACGAACCGATCGTTAGATGGAATGGGATCTACAGGTCGAGAGCGCGAATATGAGCAGATCATTAACCGTGGACGGTCGGGACGTTATATTATTATTCCATGTCAACAAGCAAATTAAAGATTTCATCTCTACATATAAATTAGAAATTTTCATAAAGTAGTACGGAAAGTTTTAGGGATTAAACTTCCTGATTTTCAAACTATCTTATGTACATAACTTAATGTCGTAATCTTCCTGATTTTTATTTGGCTTTCTAATGAAAATTACACTTCACTTGAAGACATAACAAAACGGAATTGAACTCAATGGAAGTGATGACTCCAATATTGCAATACGAAAAAAACAAAGATTTAGACAAGATACGAACAACAAAATCTTATACACACGTAAAGCTTAAAAAAACGAATTCGCCCCGCGCTTGCGCGGGGGCTATATTTCTAGTATTTTAAATACATGAGTTAATTAAATCTGAGATACATTTGGTTCGATTACAAAAATATTTACTCATTTCAGTTTTATACAAAATCAAGTCAGTTTTATACAAAATCAAGTCGTGATCAACCAAGTTCAATTGAAAACAAATCTGATATTGAGTCAGACTTACTCTAAATATAACCATTAAAATAGTCGAAAACAAAAATTCAAGTAGAAATGGGTAAAAAACTGAATTTTATATATATATATATATATATATATTAGTATATGGCCACATGTACATGAGGACGAATACATGCATGTGTACATATATTTATATGCATAGGTAAGAGGGAAAGAGAGAGTATGTATGCACATATGATATCACCGATAGTGCGTCCATTGGTGAATCTTCCGGTAGCTTGGCCGCCGGAGAAATCAATTCCATACCATGGAAAGTCTGATCTCGCAAGCGAATATTGCAAATAATTGTTGTTACCAACTTCGGTTAAGGAGTCGCCAAATATGTAGGTAATAAGTGACGTCGTTGAAGCTGATTGTGCAGCCACGGAGGAGGAGATGACGGCCAGGAGAGCCAGCCTTAGGATCATCATTGCGTTTTGGGTTACTTAATGTATTTTGTAGTTTGGACAGAATGTGTGATCGAGTGCTGAAAATATATATAGTGATGATGGGTTCACTTTTATCCATTTAATTATATTATATTGGTCATGCCCATTACAGCAAGTTTGTATCCGTTAGGTGATTATTTTCTTAACTAGAGAAGTTGCTTGATTTTTACCTTTTTATTGTTCTAGAAAACTGAATTTCCAGAGAAACATCATGGTTGGGAAATTTGTCAGCAGATACATCTACTTTAAATCAGAGTCGTCAGACTCCGAATGTTTTGAGAACGACTGTTTGAGAACTATCAATGCACGTTAAAATTTTATACTTAAAATTGTTTGGTTAGGTCCATTCAATCACGTTTGTTCGATACCATTTGTGGTTCCGTATTTTTATTTATTTTTATTTTATAATTAATTGCGAACCATCAAAACTATTTGTAATTTGGTTTGTGTCGATTGAGTTCATTGCGATTATATTTTGTACGGATGTAGTTAAGACCATGATCAACCTGAAATTTTTAAAGTGAAGTTCTTAGAGCACCATTAACGCGGTATTTAATGGTGTCTCTTATTGAAATTTTAATTAAAAAGAAAATAAGAAATAGAGAAAGAGGAAGGCACGTACCCTATTTTTACCATGCAAGATGTCGTCTTTAGCGCCACCTGTCAAAAGAAGAGTGGATGAAGAGGAGGTGGTGTCGCGACCTTCGGCTTCTCTCTCTCTCTCTCTCTCTCTCTCGAATCCGAAGAGGCAAAGAAAGAAGAAGCTCTCTCTCTCACTGTCGATTCGTTTCGTCGGCGATCCATCTCCGTCGGAGTTCTCTCTCTCTGTCACTGTCGATTCCTCTTCTCGACGAAACGTCGGTGTCTCTGTCTCTCTCTCTCGATTCCTCTCGTCGGTGGCTCTGCTCCTCTCCGCGTCGTCTCCCTTCGTGGCTGTCGTTGGCGACCTCTCTGTCCTCGCCGATATGTCACTCGGAGGCTCTCCTCGACGGCGACGGACCTTAATCTCCGTGGCTCTTCTTAAATCCAAAGGTGTGTTTGTTGTTGTGTTGTTTATGCATGTCTTTGAATATGATGATTCTTGGTTTGATCTAACTGTATTTTTGTTTTTCTGTTGGTATTGTGTGACGGTGGCTCTCGGTGGCTCTCTGGAAAAGCAAGGTATTAAAATCTGATGATGTTTGTTGTATTAAAATGTCTGTGTCATGAATGATTTTGTTTCTTGTTTGTTTAGATTGATGGATCAAATTTGATCAGTTTACCGCATGAATTGTTTGTTTAGGTCCATTCAATATCGTTTGTTCGATACCATTTGTGGTTCCGTATTTTTATTTATTTTTATTTTATAATTAATTGGGAACCATCAAAACCATTCGTAATTTGGTTTGTGTCGATTGAGTTCATTGCGACTATATTTTGTACGGATGTAGTTAAGACCATGATCAACCCGAAATTCTTAGGGTGAAGTTTTTAATGGAATATAAAAAACTGTTTCTTAACTTTTTAACTAAAAAAATTAAGAAGCGATTCTTAAATAAGGTATACGGATGTAGTTAAGACCATGATCAACCCAAAATTCTTAGGGTGAAGTTCTTAGTGGAATATAAGAAATTGTTTCTTAATTTTTAACTAAAAAAACTAAGAACCGGTTCTTAAATAAATTTAAGAACCGGTTCTTAGTTTTTTTAGTTAAAAGTTAAGAAACAATTTCTTATATTCCACTAAGAACTTCACCCTAAGAATTTTGGGTTGATCATGGTCTTAACTACATCCGTATACCTTATTTAAAAAACAGTTTCTTAACTTTTAACTAAAAAAATTAAGAACTGATTCTTAAATAAGGTATACGGATGTAGTTAAGACCATGATCAACCCAAAATTCGTAGGGTGAAGTTCTTAGTGGAAAATAAGAAACTGTTTCTTAACTTTTAACTAAAAAAACTAATAACCGGTTCTTAAATACCTTATTTAAGAACCGGTTCTTAGTTTTTTTAGTTAAAAGTTAAGAAACAGTTTCTTATATTCCGCTAAGTATTCCATCCTAAGAACTTCGTGTTAATCATGCTCTAAAAATAACTTAAAATAATTAATTAATATGAATATATATCTATATACTTAAAACCATATCCGATTTGGTTTCTACAATTGCCATTTTATCCACTGCATACTTAATGTAGATATGTGGTTGAACCAATAAATCTAAATGTCTGTATAATAATCTAAAAATTTAATAAAAATCATTATTAATTAAATTTTATAATAATCAGTACAAATTTAAAAAATGCAATTAATTTGCTACCAGATATCAATCGACCCAATAAAAATTGAAAAAATAATAATGAGCTTTCTATGAAGATATTTTGATTAAACATCTCATATATATTTTAATAATACATAAATTAAATAAACTATTTGATTTGTGGTTCTTTAGATTTTGATGAAATATCCACTATGTCATTGAAGACAACTAGGGTCGGCCCGCCCTACGGGCGGGATATTACTTTACTTATGATCTAGGTTATTATTTTATATGATTTTGTGGTTTGTGTTTTGGGTTTGCATTTGCAAAAGATGTGTATTGTATGTTTTAAAAATTTATGGGTTTTGAAGCGAATACATTTGGTTGGACCTTATGAAATTTCTTCTAGTAATTAGATGTATTATCGTAGGTTTGTTAAAAGTGTTGGGTTCAACCTTTTTTATAAGGTGTTATTAACTGGGTTTGTGAATCATGTTTGATGCTTCTTTTACCGGAAAATAAAGTTGTTGTATGTATCTGTAATTTTTTTGGTTTGGGTGGTGTGAGTATTTACTTGTTAGTCAAGCTTCCCAAGTCTTTAACTTTTAATACCATATTTTGAGATTTTTTTTAACAATCTTACATATGTTTTTAGTTTTGGTTAATTTGTAGAGATGTTCAATTCGGATTTCAAATTTTAAATATTTTGATTATGAAAATAGCAACCATAATAAAACTATAGATTCTTTGATTTAGTTTGGTTTATATACCGCTGATATTCGATCTATTAAGTTTAATACCAAAAAAAAATATTTAGCTTTTGTAGTATTTTATGAATTGGATATCAGTTTTACTAAAGCATAAAAAGTTTTTTAAATTATTACTTTTAAATAAAATATGTTTTCTGTTTTTTCTACTATATATTAAGTTAATATCAACTATGTCATTGAAGAGAATGATAATAGAGAAAACAAAAAAACTGTTGATATGATTCAGTGTTTATTTATTTTTGTAATCGATAATCTGTTATAAACTTCATTTCTTGTTTATTTTGGATTTAAGAGTTATTTTACAATAGTTATTTATTATCTTAATTTTTACCAAGATTGTTATTTGGTACTAAAAGTTAGTCATATGATTTATTTTCATGGCGAGTAAAAGTTGACAATAAAATAAAATATTTAATTTTACTTTGTAAAATAAAACCCGAAATTGGATATTACCTTATATTTTAGTTAATACTAATATATAAATAACCATATATTACTATATATTAATCAATTGATTATCGATCCAGTGATCCGTTGGTCCATAAAGTAATTTGGTTCAATATCAAAAACAGGTTTAAAAACATTGCTTAAGGATAAGTAAGTAGGGTTTTCTCACCGTCACACGTTTCTTTGGTGCATGTATGGATAGCCTATCTTGGATATGAGGTTAAATTGTATTCAATGAAATTTGAAAAGAATTCTTATTTGGTATGAGAAAAGAGTATTTATATTTGTGATTACTTGATGAGTATGGATATGGGTTCTTGCAAGTTATGATTTGGTTGTTTAGTGAAAGTAGTTGGCTAACTTACGACTGACGTCATAAGAAGTGAGAATGTGGTTAGATTTTATTGGTTTAGCTCTTTTTTATTTACCACTTATTGTAAATAAACCAGATTCATGAAAATAATACACACAAACTATAACCTTAGAGCATCGTTATTGACAGACTCTTTCGATATCTCGAAAAATAAAAATATTAATATCTTGTTATTTTGTTATTTTTATTTTTAGATTATTTAGCTAGTGACAGTTTTTGGGTCTTTCCAAAAATTTCAATAGTTTCTTACAAGAGATCTCCTTTTCTTTCTCAAAATTTTATTTATTTTTCTTTTGTTTTATACTTGAAAATTTCTATAAATGCTTATTGACATGAATGCTCTTAAGATTATAGATTTAATGTCTGTACAAGGGACGAAGAGCGGAACGTAACGAATGCGAGGGTGCAATGCCTAACGCATTTTTTCAAATAAATATATTAATTCGATTCCAACAGAGTAAATAAGAACAGTTACATGGAGTTTTGTTTCTACCGGAGAAACAAGGATTATGTTAGAAGCTAAACAAGATGCAGATCTAAAATGGAGGAAGAGAACCAAGCGTGGGAAGAAGACGGTGGAGACACACAACCTTCCACTCTGACGAGACACATGCAGGCATCAAATTGGGTGTCACCAGAAAACTTTTTGATGGCTTGCATTCTCGGGACCAGCACACAGATCCGTTCACGATTTAGCCATCAGAGAGAAGACCACTTTCGGAGGTGTCCCGCGGCCACAACACCAAACTTTGATGGAGGAGTCGACTCCCAAAACCCTAACTCCAAAGACCTCTTTGAATACCTTGGCGTCACACAAGCTTCCGAAATCACGCACATCTACCAAATCCAAGCCAGCCAAAAGAAGAATCCGTTATAGAGAGGAGAGAATCTTGAGGAACCACCATCCCTGAGAATAAACACATCGTCGCCAGTTTCCCTCTCAACGAAGAACGACACAATAACTCTAGATCCCAATGGGAAACTTGTGGGGTTATAGCTCCCGCTGTCAGATGTGTCTTGGAGGTCCGCTGCACAGAGACCTAACCACTCCGCAGGGAAAGAAGTGATGAGCCTTCGGAGAGCCCGTAGGACCTTGTCTCTTCCGTTTGTGAGAGCGTTGCAGTGAAAGAAAGGGTGGCAGAAGAGGACTCACACATGGCCTGCCGTAGAGCAACAGATATCAGAGAGGCCTCCCTTGAAAAGAAGGATTGAATCTAGAGAGAAAAATTAAGAATCGGATGGAGTTTACACGCCACCCAGAAGTTCAATTGCAACCTTTTACGCCTAACGCATTTCAATCTTAAAGGCACCCGTTAGCATGTTGATGCTAATGCTTTACAATGTATATCTAGATTTGTAGTGTATATCTTTGATTCTAAAATACAAACGGTAATGTGAAATTTATATGGAGATTTAATACACTACGAAGAGAGCTGCGAAAGGCCAACAAGTTGTTGATCTAGTGGTAAAGAGTGTAGAGTAGGCCCACTCAAGTTCAAATTTTGTTGGAAAAAACTATTTACATTCTTTAAGTCTTAGCTAAACAGGTGAAACTATCTTTTTTATTACTGAAAAAGGAGAGCCGATGGAGAAGTGGTTATCCTTATTAAACTAAATAGATAAATTGTGTGGGAACCGAAATCCACACTGTCAATTTCTATAAATTAAGAAAAGTCAAGTAAACCCAACTTTTCCAGAGGCTCCAGATTATTTGTGTAAACCCACGAAAACGAAAAAGAAAGAGATAACAGAATATCGATAGTAAGTTGCACATAGGCGTTTTATTGATTGATAAGAACAAATCTGTAGGATTTTCTAAAAAACAAAACGAGTAGAATCTAGCTAACAAAGAGAATCTCAGAACAAAGGTGGAGAAGAATTTAAATAAAGTTTCGAGTATGCAGCCACCTAAATTCTAGGTTCTTCTAAGCTAGCCGAGAGTTTCTAGGTCTAAATCTTCGGGCCTTCTTTTTGCTTTAGCTTTAGCTCCCCTTATATATGTCTTCTGGGTCAGATTCCCTTTCTTTTTTTGCCCCTAGGTCAAGTTTATCGTTTCATGGAAATATTCTTTTTATCTAGATCTTCATCATTATCTTGGAAACTTGACATTTATCTTTTTCTTTCGCGGGATTTATCTTCTTCTGCGTGTAAAGATACACCGTCATAACATTGCTAGGCTCAATTTTGTATGAAATCGCAAGTGGGTCTTTAGCCGCGTTATATGCCTCTTTGGACCGTATTTTGACTTAAATGTTTTTAAGATTTCTTCAGAAGAATGTTTCTTGATACGACGTCAATTTAACGAGGAGTCAAGTGAACCGCCAGATTTCCACAAGACTTTGGATTATCTGCGTAACACACGAAAACGAAAAAGAAAGAGATAGACATGTAATCATTCGATAGTAAGTTTGCACAGAGGCGTTTTGTTGAGATTGATAAGCAACATAGCTACTGGATTTTCTGAGAATAACAAAGACGATCAGCTATAATCTATCTAGACTAAAGAGAATCTCAGAAACAAAGGAGAAGAATCTAAGTAATAGTTGGAGTATAGCATGCACCTCTAATTCAGGTTTTCTAAGCTAGCTACAGAGTTTCTAGGTCAAAGTCTTCGCGCGCCTTGTGGCTTAGCTTTAGCTCCCTCATATATACCTTTTGGTCTGTTCTCCTCTTTTCTTTATGCCCTAGTCAGTTTATCGCTTCGCAGGAATATTCTTTTTATATCTCGATCATCATCATATCTTGGAACTTGACACTTATCTTCCGATTTGACGAGATTTATCTCTCACAAGTAAGAGATACCCGGCGATAATATGAACATCTGGGCTCGAATTCGTTTCGTATGAAAGTCGCAGTGGCTTAGCGACCGTGTATGCTCTTTGGGCGTATTTCGACTTAACTTTTTAAGATTTCTCGAAAGTAGAACGTTACTTGATACGACGTCGATTAACAAGCAATTCACGACTTATGTAGTTTTTAGATAAACTGTGGTGTAAAGTTAACCGTTTCCGTTAGTAGATACCATGGCCTTCATTCGGAAACTAAACTTCGTCGATTGTTTGGTAAAGTCAACGTAATTGACGATCGGGAAGAAATGAAGGGTGGATCACATCGGTTTCAATCAGAAGGCATAGGTCCGGTCATGTTGGGTCAACTCGCACTCAGGGGCGAGTTGAACTCGCTAGTTTGTCGCAACTCGCCCGCGGGTGTAGTTGGACTGCTGGTCGGTCCCAAATCGCGAGCAAGTTGCGACTGCATATTTGGTCGCAACTGCCCTCGAGGCGAGTTGAATGCTTGTTCGAATCAACTCGCCCGCGACTGCGAGTTGGACTGCTCGTGTCGTCAACTCGCCCGCGAGCGAGCTGGACTGCTCGTTTTGTCCAACTCGCCTCTGAGGCGAGTTGGAGCTGCTCGTGTTTTGTTGTTTCGATACTACAGGAAACTTTTGTCGAGATGCATCAAGAAAAGTTTCTCACAGAACACTAATTTAACGTTGATTCCGAGATACATCTTGACCACCCACAGTTAGCCCAACTCGCAAGTTTTGAAAGCACGAGTTCTTGCGGGCGAGCGATGTTGTTAATCTTGAATGTGCGGTTAGAATTGATTTTCTCGAGAAGTTTCTCCGATTATTTTAATGCGGGAAATTTTCTTCAAATTTTGGTTTCTGCCTAGGAGTTTGAGCTCCATTCTTACTACGTCTATAATCTCTGAAATTTCTCACGTTCTCTTTGCACTCTCTCTTAGAAACTTCTCTCCACAGATGTCTTCTTCTAGCACTAGTCCAGATCAAGCGTAGTGATGTCAAGATGGAATAGCCGCACCGGCTAGCGAGTTCGCTGCTCTTCCTGCGGAGTGTGCAGCTCACATTGCGGAGTTTTTTTCCATTCAGAGTGAGTTGGCGCGTCGCGAGGCCGAGATATGGTGAACACCCACACGTGGCGTGTCCGCAGAACTGTGTCTCCATGTACAGAGGCTTGACTGTCCAACGTCGGTAAGCGATGTCGTTCCTTCGCTAGTAGGGCGGTTGCCACGGATGCATCAGCACCTGAGGCGCAGTTCAGCAGTCAGGTCTTCTACGACTCGGTTCATTGGTCGATAGCTGAACCGGTACATGAGTCGGTGCTCTCGCCAGCTAGAATAGAGAGATCGTATTGAGTTGTCTTGCTCTTAGTGCGATTCCGGTTGCTATGCCGAAAAGTTAGAAAAGGCCATGTGTTAATCCCGACGCAGCTAAGAAGAGGGAGGTGCGCCAAGGACTCTAAGGCTGGTCCTTTGCCTACAAAGGCGTCTGGTTCAGGTCAAATGTCACGACATCGCGCCAAGGTTCGTTTCGAGAGAAAAACTGCTGCCCTTTTTAGCGTGTGCATATCAATCGTTTCCTGACTGCCCTTTCTTCTTTCTCTCCATTTTGTCTCGTTGAACGATGGAATGATCATTGAATGCGGATCAGAGGCTGATCATCTTGCTAAAGAGTTAGCGGAGTCGCGAGAAAGGTCGTCGCAACTCTAAGGGAGTTGAAGTTTATAAAGGATGATCATTCCTCGAAGTAACTCAGTTTGAGTCTCTGATTGGTGAACTCGAGCGAGATTTTGGGAAGACCGCAAGCATTTTTCTTAAGGTTAAAGAGGAAAAGACAAAGTTAGTGGATGCGGACGAAACTTGGACCTGATACTCGGCGGCATGAAGTCTGAGTGCACCTTCCATGTTTCTTAGGTGATACCGATGGTTAGGATCCCATAGCTGAGGAGGATGGAGACGGCGTGGTTCCAAACCAGATGGGGATTGGTGAAGGCGAGGTTCAGCGTACGGAGGATGATTGAGTTTTTCAGTCTCGTGTGAGACTTTCTTTTAATGTTATCATTCATGTTTTGCTAATCTT
>CAJHQP010001322.1:0-120478 GCA_905132765.1 Moricandia arvensis | reverse complement strand
AAGTTGAACAATATTTAAACAAATTCTTAACAAAAAAATCAATTAATATACCAAATTAATATATTAAAAGCCACAATTTTAATATTATTATGTATTTAAAATAGAATTCATGACTTCTTTCATGTATAGTATTTTAAAATATATTTCCCCTTATTTACATTATATTTTGTATTTACATAATAAATTCCTAACAATGTATTTAATTTTGTTTTCTATTTATCAATATAAAACAATCTTCTAATCTAATAATTTAGATTCCTATTTAAAATTACCATGGCATATTATTTTTAGACCTATTGAACATGTTGTGACTTTGTTAGGATATCTCTCTTATTAACAATGTATATGACTTTAATTAAAGTTACAATTATCATCTAATTCTTAGACTATTTGATTGAATTAATGTCAATACACCACATACTGACAATTCAATGATTTAACCTAATTCATACACGGATTTTACAATTCAGTTCTTCCATACTAAAACAAAATTTCATTGTAGGCGACCACTGTGTTTGTGCATCCCATCATCATCTATCAACAATAGCGAGTAGAAAACCCCTAGATAGCTTGCAGGACACGTTGTTGAGGTTTCTGGTTTCCTAAGAATCCAGACCCTTAAGCTTCCTGGTCTTAACTATGATTACAACACGTTGGAGCCACCGATAGCATGAAATTATGCAGATTCATCACCAGAAGCATCACCCACAAATTACAACAATTCCCTCGAGTAGCTAGATCAGGCTGTGGACAAGGAGATGCTTCCACTATTGTCAAGTTGCAGAATGCCATAAAGTTAAACCATGGAAGTGTTCTGAATTTTTTAAAATTTTTGTTCTAGGCTAAGTTGTGTTCGGTTGGTTGGTTTGTGTTTGGTTGGATCTCAGAATAGGAAAATAAAAAGTTGCAGTCTTTTGATCAATCAAGTTGAGCTAAAGAAATTTAGTTGTTAAAGGTAGTCGAGTTAGTAGAGAAATCTGGTTTTGATGATTAGTTGTGGTGAGTATAGTCTCATTACCAGAAGGAATCTCTTTTAGAGTGGATTGAAAGTTTGATTAGTAATGAAAGATGGCTTAGGAGGTGCTAAAGGCTTCTGAGTCTTGAGCTCAGAACTAGATGTATACAATTGATAGAAAGAAACCCAAGAAAAATAGAACTAAGGTTTTGGGTTTTTTCTTTGTTCTTGATGTTTCCCGAAAAAGCATTGGAGAATGAGTGTTTTCTGTGTGATAGAGAATGAAAGTCACTGACTTTATTAGTTATACTAATACCATAATTATCCCTAAAAATCTTTAGGGGTTTCTTAATTTTTTTTATTTGATTAAAAAAAAAACACCAATCGCGGGCCGCCATATGTCAGTGGGGGCCTATGAACAGTGCAAAAAATACCCTCTCGTACCGAACCTTAATAGACAATTTTGGGGACTGGTTTTTCCTTTTTGTGGGCCCTCACCCTTCTAAAAAGCCTTTAAGAAACCTTTCCCCCTCCCTTTAATCATGGCCTAATGGACAAGTCATGCGAACCACTCATTTTTGGAAGAACCTTGCTGCTGTCAACGTGTGTTTGTAGTCTCTTCATTTATATATCTTGCCCATCATTTTTATGTGCTTAATGGTGTGTGTTTGAAACATTTACAGCAAGGTCGTGGAGAGCAACCGAATGGATCTCTTGGTGGCGCCATAGACGCTAACTTTAGCTCTCTAGAAGGTTTGGTGAAAAGAATGAGTGTTGAAGGTACTGTTCTGCAAGATTCATGGTTGGTGTTAGTATTTAATTTTTTAGGATAGCAAAGAGTATATCATCAAAAATTCAGCATGGAAAACTTACAGTTAAAAAAGAACAGATCTCAAACATGCAAAACCAAAGTTATCCAAATCGAGTTCCTGAATGTATAGATTTTAAAACTGATAGATAGATTAGTCTAAATTGGGCCAATGTTTAGAACTTTTTTCTATGGTTTAGAAATTAATTTACCCCATATATCAAATTTACAAAAATATGATTCTAATATCAAAAATTTGTTTGATTAATTCTAATAATTAGATAACCAACTAAGTAGAAAGGTAAACAAAAATTCCTAAAATACAATTCTAATATTATTATCATATCCAAATAAATGAAAAAGCATAGTAACATTTGAAACTAAATTAGAAATTAAATATGTATGAAAGTAAAGTACAGTTAGTTAGAAATTTATTTATTCTCTTTAATTTTAATATTATTTTCTCCTTTATATTTTCATCATTGATTATTTTTTTTTGTATCAAATATTCCACTAATGAGTTGATATTTAGAATAGACATTTTAAGATAGTCTAATAAAAATCCAAGAATTATCAAACCCAATTAATAGAGAGTGTAAGGTATGGTATACAAACACATATATTAAAAAATGAGTCCGAGTATATTATTAATGTTATATACAGAATATTGTCGATGAAACACTAGATGATGTATAAATTAATTTAAACCAAGAATTTTATAGAGTTAATTGGCTTTTATACCTATAACTATAGCCTTAATTAGTTATTGTCTCATGATTTGATGTAAATAATTTAATGATGGTTTTAACCCTACGTCTATAGTTTGAAGTCTATATGTAGTGTCTCAAGTATTGTGTCACTAGTTCTTTATTAATGGTTCTTTTTTTATTTGTATCTCATCATATCTCATAACTCTCTATTATCTTCTCTTATTGCGTCTTATTCTAATTACGAACTATGTTCTTTCTTTTTAACTTCATTTTCTAATTATTATGCCAAACTTTAGCAATATACATCTAATTTTCTATGGCAAGCTTTACCAATATATATCCAATTTTCTTATTTCCTTTCTGTTACATCAACAAAATTTGTTAACAACTAACACCTCTGTTAACACCTTTGGTATATGTATTTGTTAACAACTAACACCTCTGTTAACATCTTCAATATTTGTTAACCGCTAATATCTATGTTAACTCATCTGGTATATGTATTTGTTAACAGATAACCCCTCTCTTAACATCTACAATATTTGTTAACAGCTAACACATCTGGTACATGTATTTGTTAACAAATAACACTTTTACCAATATACATCTAATTCTCTTTACCAACATACATTCAATTATCTTTGTTGAAATCTTAGTAAAAGTTCATCAAAGTTTCTTGGATGTTAGTAGAAAATAGGCCTGCGGGTTCGGTTACTACGGTTACTTCGGCTCGGTTAGTACGGTTCTACGGTTATTTCGGATTGTGAGAAAGCTGCCGAATTGAACCGAACAATTTTTTGGTTCGGTTCGGTTCGGCACTGGTTACTTCGGTTTACAATTTTTTTTGCCGAAGTTTGCAAACTCTGTTACTTTTGTCGAGGAAGTGAATCAAATCCCAGTGAAAATAAAGTGAAGGGAGATGATTTATACTTCAAATTGAAGCAGTGAAGAAGACAAATCAAGAGAAACAAAAACCAAGAGAAGAAAATAAAGCACAAGAAGGAAACGAAGATGAAAAGAGAGATGAAGTGGTGAAAAAGATGTGGTGAACTGGTAAAGAAGAAAACACGAAGAGATGGTGATACGAAGAAGATGAGATAAGGTGCAGAGGTAGGGAAAGGTAGAAGAAGATTAGGTTTAGTCGGCTGTGAGAGAAATAGCAAAGCAAAGGTAATTTTTTTTTTTTAATTCGGTTAACCGTTCGGTTTTAGTGAACCGAACCGAATTAACCGATAACCGATTATGATTTCCAATCTTACCGACCGGTTTACTCTCTTTATAAGAACTAAACCGAACTCTCTATACTTCGGTTCGGTTCGGTTCGGTTAATAGTCGCAGGCCTAGTAGAAAACATTGGAAGATGAGTTTTAAATGAAGATGAGTTTTAAATCTGAGTTTAAAAAATAATTGAAAAATGAAAAAGATGGAAAAAAAAATAATATTCCTACTAAGATGAAAAGGAAAACCACTTTATCTACAAACCTAAAGATCATGCTTCTCTAGATCTGACACACTCTCTTTCATCTATAGCTTTTGTCGGAACTCAAGGGTAATTTAGTCAACTTGCTTTCTGAAGTGTATAAGGTAAACCATTAGTGTCCTATCATAGGTAATTAGGTAATTTGAGTGCTTGTTAGGTGTAATCAGCCAATTCACTCAATTTTTTATTGTTCAAATTTAAAATTTCAATACCTTTTTGTTTATATTTATCAATACCTTTTTGTTTATATTTATATGTTAGCATCACCCTTTGTTTTTTATCTGCAATAATATAAAATTAATATCTATACATGTAGATAAATATCATTATATCCAAATAAAAAATAATGTAACCACAAATTTAAAAAACATTTAATAGATTAGATAACATCATGATAAAAGCAAAAGAAAAAAATCTTTCTGCAATGTAAACTTAGTACACTGTAAAAGCAATTTATATATAGCAGAATAATATACATTAAACTACACAATATGTAATATTATAATGCGAACACAATGTTGAGCACGGTATATCTCATAAAAATTAATAGGGACAATGCGTTCTATGCCCATAATAGATGTCTATATTAAACTATTGTCCATCGATTGACACAAAGACAAAGTCTCATACAATTTGACCATTGGTTGGACACTAATGCACCTCTTATATTATCTATCTCTTCTACAATTTTTTCACTTTTATGACATTCTTTTTCTCCTCATGTTCTTTCTCCCTGACAGTCTCTTTCCACTTCTTCACTTGTTTTCTTATTATATATCTTTTCTTCTACATTTTTTCCTTCCATTAATTTTTATCCGTTAAAACACTTATATAAATATTAAAAAGAATTAAATATTCTCCACTTATAATTTTTTTCCTCTGATTAATAGTGTAACACATATAAATATTAAAAAGAATTAAATTTATATTGATAAAAGTGTTTTTTGTTAACAAATATATGTACCAAAGATGTTAGTTGTTAACAAATATTGTAGATGTTAACACAAGTGTTATCTGTTAACAAATATATATACCAGATGAGTTAATAAAGATGTTAGCTGTTAACAATATTAAAAATGTTAACAGAGGTGTTAACTGTTAAGAAAAACATATACGAGTTGTTACCAAAGTGAATTAATTGTTAACAAATATTATAGATGTAACAAAAAGGAAAGAAGAACATTGTATGTATGTTGGTAAAGGTTGGCATAGGAAATTAGATGTATATTGCTAAAGTTTGTCATGATAATTAGAAAATGGATTTTAAAAGAACAATAATTGAAGAACATTAGTTGAAAAACACTAGATGGTAAGAGAACAATAATTACGGTTGAGTTGAATATTTTTTTATTAAAGTAATAAAATATGAATTTCAAATAGAAAAAAGTTACAAACTCATTTGATTTTTGAGGAAGCATGCACGGAAAATTATATAGGTTGCGCGTAGCTAGCCTGAAAAGGCTAATATTGAAAGCATTATAGGTTGTAGGGTTAAAATGGTCATAAAATTTAAAATCTCTCATCATAGACAAATCTCTAATTAAGATAAAGATTAGAACACCTATTCCAATTAACTCAACTTAATAATAATATCATAAAAGTGAAACTTAACTACACATAGCACGGATCTTATTCCAGTGTGTATTATATTAGAGTTTTTTGCAAAAGAAAAAAAATCATTTTACAACTTTACCGTTAATTTACAGAAAATGTAAACTAAAGTATAAAATCATAATTTAATATATTATACTAATATATAAGAAATACTGTGTAAGTTTCAGTTTAAACTCATTTTGTAATATGTATAATTACATTCTATAGTGCACTACAAACATGACATTTTTAGCATATGCTAGTGAAACGATATATTAGACATATAAAGATTGTTTCTTAGATTGTAACTAGTATAAGACTCGCGCTTTGTGTGGGGTGAGTTTACAATTATAAATCTAACAATGAAATTAATATAGTTTATCAATAAAAAAGTGACATAATTAAACACGCATTAAACAATAAATTTGCGTGTTTAAAAAAAATAGAGCTGATAATTAAAAAATATAAAAATATAAAAAGTGACATAATTAAACACGCATTATAAATTATGAATATTTAGTTTATTAGTTAAATATTTTATTGAATTAAAAGGCTTCAAATCAGAACAAAATCAAAACCAACCATTTTAATCTTAAGAATCTAAAACGTAGAGAGAGAGAAGAGATTATGCTTGGGATGATAGGCTCGAAGCATATACGTCTTTGGTTAAATAGAAGAACCAATCTATAAGTTATTAAGGCAATAGGTTTTCTAAAAGAATGGTAATATATCTTATTAAATGTATACAACACAATTGGCAAAATTATATATTACAAAATATATAATTTTATTCTTGTATAACAAATACTTTCCTAGACTAATACTTTTAGTAGTAATAGTAATGAAGTAATACATTGAATGATTAAGAAATTCTATTACGCAAGTATATGTATTGCATAGCAAAGATTTCCTTAATAGTACTATTCAACTATATTAGAGAAAAATCATAGTCAATAAATTTACATCTTGGATTGATTAATCGCCATATATTTCATAGATAGATTTTTTTTGCATTGAATATCAAATTTGAGTGTTCACAAACCTCAATTTTAAAATATTGCATATTCTTTATGAGTATTTCATTTTCCTAATTTCGTAGATATATATTGTAACTCCCCGACCGCCATGGCTAATGGGTCACCCATGCCCGCTCTCTCGGTCTATGGGCCTTATCCCATCCGACAGTCGTGCGTTAATTTTTCCAAGGCTCGAAATCATTGTTTACTAACCCTGCAATCACCACATGACCTTTCCTCGTGCTTTGGCCTCACTCACACGGTATCGCGAATCACTTCCCGATAGGTCACCCATCCTTTCAATACTCCAGCATAAGCACGCTTAACCCTGGAGTTCTAAACGGATATGTGACGGAAAAGGTAAGTCAACTTTGGTGACATAGGTAGTCAAATCAATTCTCTTAAGCCTTTTTGCATATCACAACTCGAAATGTTACAATTCACCCCCTCTCAAAGAACGCAACACCCTCGTTGCGCCCCACGACAGGTCTCAAGACGCCTCTCGGGTCAGAACCGAGATGACTAACCAGCTCTGATACTACTTGTAACGCCTCGACCGCCCACGGCTAATGGGCCACCCATGCCCGCTCTCTCGGCCCATGGGCCCCATCCCATCCGACGGTCGTGCGTTAATTTTTTCAAGGCTCGAAATCATTGTTTACTAACCCTGCAATCACCACATGACCTTTCCCCGTGCTTTGGCCTCACTCACACGGTATCGCGAATCATTTTCCGATAGGTCACCCATCCTTTCAATACTCCAGCATAAGCATGCTTAGCCCTGAAGTTCTAAACGGATGTGTGACGGAAAAGGTAAGTCAACTTTGGTGACATAGGTAGTCAAATCAATTCTCTTAAGCCTTTTCGCATATCACAACTCGGGATGTTACATATATTTTGCTTTGAATATCAAACTTGTGTCTTCACTAAACTCAATCTTAAAATGTTGCAGAGTCTAAATATGTGTTCTAAGTTTCCTAATTTTGAGTAATTTATTTTTCTTTGAGTAAAAGATGAGCCTAAACTTTTGTCTTTGTTTAAATTATAGTGTCGAAATAAAGCTTGAGTTGTTAGACTTGTAACCACTCATGGAAAACCGTTCTATAACATTTGATTACATAAATTTGGAAATAAGACTTATAAAAATAAAGAAACCATTCTATGACATTTGATTACATAAATTTGGAAATAAGACTTATAAAAAAAAAAAAACAATTCATATGAAAAAGTTCATATTACAATGGCCCCCGAATTTTATCCATATGTACTTGCACTTTGATATGTAAGTTTAGAACCAATCATAATATAATGCAAAAACATGATATTGTGTATGGCTGAAAAATATTGCAATTTTCTTAATTCTATTGTTATACATGACACATCTATTTTATACAATATTTGATCTTGATAAGCTTTCAATAGGAAATTAAGCTTGAGTTGTTTGACTAAATAAAAGACATATGACCAAGAACAAAATGTTAAGACGCAGTACTAAGATAAATACATTGATATGGTTCTATACTTCTATGTCAAAAAACATGAACGTTTGTATACCATATGAAAAGTTAATATTGCAATTTTCTTGATTCTGTTATTATACATGACACATTTTATAATATTCTGATCTTGATAAGCTTTCTTGAAGTAAATTTAGCTATTGTAGTAGCCTACAGAGCATAATTCATAACTTATTTTATGAGATAATCGTTTGCTATTGTGTTTTATTTCCAGTTATTAGTAATTCAATAGCCACATTTTTTCTGCAGATTATTTAACGTCACACAGCTGTTAAAGTTCTAAAGTAACGATGGATTTATTAGTCTTGGTCTTTCAACATATTTCATTGTAATTTCTCTTCTGCATATTTCATGTGTAAGATTTTGTTAATGCATTTTGAATTAAGCTATATCAAGTTGGATGTAATTTAATCTAAGATCAACATATTTTCGAATTACAGGTGATCTTTCTTGGTTGCTAATATCTCCAAATAGATTTAATATATCTAAAGAAAAGAAGTGAATTAGTAAATATCTAAGGAAATTCCCAAAAAGGTATAATATATCCAAAGAATAAAAGTGAATTATTGGATTAAGGATTTGAGAAATTTTCTTTTTCCTTTCAAATCCTTTTTATTGGATTGAGCATTTAAACAATTTCATTAAAATCTCAACTTATTGGATATATTATCTGTATAAATTCTATAAAGTCCCAGCTTATTGTAAATTGGGGATTTCATCAATAAATCTCATCAAATAGGATTTGAAGGGGTTTGAAATATAATTTGTAGTTAAAATATTATGAATATTAATACCACTTCATATGATGGTATTTGAATTTTTTTATAAAACAAAACCTCTTTTTCTTTTTAAATTTTAATCTTTTCATAATCAAATATTTTGAAATGTAAAAATTTTAGGGCAAAAATTATTAACAAAAAAAATTAAATAAATTAAAAAATTAATATCATTTTGTTCTTTCAATAGAAATCAAATTGTAGAAAAAAGATGAATTTATTTTTGCAAATATCCTAAAAGTATTTTACCCAAATCCTCAAAATCCTAACAAAACGACCATCAAAATCCTCAAAAACCATTTAAATTCCATTAAATCTAACAATCTCTCAATGTAAATATTACATATCGTTCTATATATGTCTCTAATCTGTATCATATAAATGGATAATTAATAACATTTATGATAATAAGATTTAACTCAAAAAAAAAGATTTATGTTTAGAAAAATAAGAACCCCAAAACGCTATAAATAAAATCTAGATCTAGCACAAAAAATTAATCAGTCACATAGAGCAATATAGAATTATGTTAATGTCGTCCACAATTATAGCCTCGACCATCACCATGAAGGTTGAAGTTCCACCTGTTCTAACGTTGCTAATGCTTCCTGAAGAGTTGATAGTGAGCTGCTTGGCCTGCGTTCCGAGATTGTACTATCCAACTCTCACCCTTGTCTGCAAGAGCTTTCGCTCCCTCATTAATTCACCAGAGCTTTGTAAGAAGAGGTCACTTTTAACTCGCACCGAAAGTTGTCTATATGTATGTTTTCAGTTCCAAAATGACGGGAACACACATTGGTTCACTTTATACCGAAACCCTTATCAAAGTATAGATGATAACACCCAAACTAATAAATTACATGACTATAGATTAGTTCCAATTCCATCTTTAGATTATCTTTCCTCGGCCATGTCATGTGTTGTTGCAGTTGGTTCTGATATATATGTCATTGGTGGAAGTATAGATGGCGTTTCTTCGTCTAGTGTCTTCGTCATGGACACTCACTATCACACATGGTGTAAGGCCCCAGGTATGCATGTGGCTAGAGTGTCTCCTTCTGCTAGTGTTCTTGATGGAAAAATATATGTGTCAAGTGGAGGATGGGGAAAACTTGATTATACAAACTGGATGGAGGTATTTGATACCAAAATCCGAACTTGGGAGTTTATGCTGAATCCTGGCCTAGAGATAGGTGGTAGCTTTGATGACTACGAAAGTGCAGCGGTGGAAGGAAGTATCTACTTGAAGTCTGAGAGAAAAGATGAAACTTTCAAGCTGCATAAAGGTAGATGGAGAGCGGCAGACCTAGCGTTAATTGGTGGGTGGAGAAAAAGGTGGAAATCGTTCCATTATTGTGTGATAGAGAACGTGTTATACTGTTATAATTATGGAAATGTCTATTGGTATGACTTTATTGATAGACAATGGAGAGAAGTTAAGGGATTGAGAGGAAGACTGCCACGGTCTCGTAATACTGATCATTATCGATTTGCAGATTATGGTGGAAAGTTGGTGTTTTTGTGGGAAGAGCATGTGCATACTAAGAATGTTCAAAACACAACATTAGTTTGGTGTACTGAAATTTCACTTGAAAGACTCCAAAGATCGGAGATATGTGGAACAGTTGAATGGTGTGATGTTGTGTTTACATATACTAAGAAAGGTGATTTAATGCATGTTATTGCTACTACTGCTTGATGAATGACTTTAATTAAGCTTCATTCAACATCAAATGAGTCATTAATAATTTATACAAGTTTGTTACCTCTGTTTTGAATTTTTGTATAATTATATTAGAGTTTGTGCAAAAAAAAGCACAACTCATTTGTGCTTAATTTACACAAAATACACTAAATATCAAGTCACAATTTAAATATATAAAATTAATATGAAATATTTTTTACATGTCATAACATGTTCTGCCTTTTACCTTATGTTACGCCTACGGAAGAATAAACTTTCCACTCACTTTACAGTGTTCTGTCCCAACGTATGATACATATTATAGCAAAATCGCAAAAAAAATTATGAAAACTTCCATATTTTGATTAATATCTTTTCTAAATCTATACTAAATCTAGCTTAAATCTCTCATAGTATCTTCTTTTCCTCATTTTTCTCGTTTGACAATATTTCTTTCTTTGTTTTTTGTGTCCCTCACTTCTTCATCAACATAACCATCTCCCTTCTCTATCAATATAACAAGCCTCTAAATACCACATATATATCTTTGTTTTTGTGGATCATCTACTTAAACATAAAGCTATACAAGGTGGAGCACATAGACAAGAGTTAAAAAGAAACGGGTATTGTTGCTTCTTACTTTGATTATAGATAATAAGAGACAAAAGTAAAATACGCTTTTATCTTTTTCTTTTTAATATTAAATGAATTATAAAAATTTATTATTTATTAAGAAAAAACAATTCTAATTAAGATAAAAACATTTATTTATCTTTTCCCTTTTTAATATTAAATAAATTACGAACATTCAATATTTATAATTATTAATTGGTTAATTGAAGGGTATTATGGTATTAAAAGGAATGTGAATCATGTTTTCCTAAGTAATCTTCCAAAAGTCTGAAAGGGACAAACTCAAGATGAGAGTGTCCCATTTCTCCTTTTTAAAAATGTATATTTATAATATTATTTAATAAGTCAGTTTTCTATTTGTCAGACTCACGTTAATTCTTATGATGGTTAATTACAAAGATATCCTTTCTGAATTAAGTTTAATATACGTAATTTCCATTTCTTTTTTCTATTTTAATAAGTTTTTTAAATCACTTTAATGGAGTTGACAAAAACAATTTAAGAAGACTTCCCTGAAAGTCTTCCCGGAAAAACAGGTTAGTTTTGTAATTGACCAATTTATGTTAGAAATTTTACTTTCTACAGAAGATTTCCCGGTAAGTCTTCTCAACTTATACATTAAGTCTGCTTAGGTCGGTGGAAGTCTACTTAGATTAATTTTGCAATTGACTATATTTGACTTTTGTTGAGAAGACTTTCAGAGAAGCCGAAAACTTCCCTAAGAGTCTTCTTTCATTACCTTATGTTTCACCAGAATCACGGAATAAAAATCTGGAAGACTTACATGGAAGTCTTCCAATTTAAATCAATTGTTTAAGTTTAACTTTTCAATTGCAAAAGTAACCTACGTAGACTTTCACCGACCGTTAGCAGACTTAATGTAAAAGTTGATAAGACTTCTAGTGAAAGTCAGGAAGTCTTCTGTAGAAAGTCAAATTTCTGACACAGGTCGGTCAATTACAAAACGAACATGTTTATCCGGGAAACTTCCAAGTAAGTCTTCCTAAGTTTTTTTTGTCAACAAAAAGAAGTTGGAAGACTTTCACGAATTCTTCTCTAAAAATATATAGAAAATCAATTGCAAAACTAACTTATGCTTTGACCAGAATGCTTTCGTGGATGTCTTCTCTGTCGAGAAGACTTACACGTAACTCTTCTCGCGAACAAATCTAAGTAGACAATTCGATTCATATCTTAAACCACTGAGAAAACTTGCTTAGTTTTCCAAGCACACAAAACTTCACCAAAAAAGCTACTCAATTGTTAATGAATAGGAATTATGAGTTTGAATGGCTATATGAACCTTAAAAACTTGAGAGATATGTAGTTTTTGTGGATGAGATATGAGATAAAATGAGTGAAAATGATTTTTTGATGCATTAAGAGCTTCATATTGGTTGTTCATGGTTGTTGGGTAAATTCATAGTAATGATATTTTCGTGAATAATTGATGAAGATGAGGATGATAGAATAAAACACAATTTTTGAAGAACTACTTAAAGTCTTCTAGTAAGTTTTCAAGTGACGTTTTCATGAATAAAAAAAATTTGAGTGGATAGGGCAAGTCTAAATTCCCAAAAAATGTTAGTTTTGTGTTTGACTTCAAGTTTTGTGTCAATTTTGCAAAATATTCTTTTCTCATTTGTAATATTGTAAAATGGAATCCCTTAAAAAGTCATTTACATTATTTTTGCATTTTACATAATAAATCCTAACAATATATTTAATTTCTTTTTTTATTCTATCAATATAAAACAAATTTAAAAGGAAGAGATTATCTTGCCTAATGAATTTGAGTTTAGAATGGCTATGATATTCATGGGAACTAGATGTTAGCAGCTGGTATAGTTTTTTTATTCATGTGTTTATATAGTTGAAGTACGCTTTTATTGGCATGTCCCAACCATTTTGTTTCAGATATTTTATGATACCATGGTAAAACATTTTTTTTTGTTATTAACTAAGAACGGCTCGTGGTTTAAATAAAAACTAGATTCTGACCCGCACGGTTGTGCGGGATTATTTATATATATATATATATATATATATTTGATCAAAAATAAAAAATTTATTATTTAATGGTATTTATAAACTTTAGTTCGCATTCCAGATTATAATTTTCGGTTTCGGTTTGATTACGGTTAAGTTTTGGGCTTTGTTTTTAGTTCAAAAAATTATAGCAATAGTTCGGTTTATGAATTTGGTTATATACTGAATTACAAAATATATGCTAATTGCGTATCTCTATGTGATAAAAGTAAACCGTGTATTCAACAATTGTAACTTATTTAAGTGCAACAAAACAAAGCTGATGTTCACTATTTTTTTCAAAGAAAAACTGGAGCTCATGGTCTAATCTAAAGGTTCAGTCGGAGTTAAATTTCGACGATACATAAACAAAATCAGAAACACAACCATATAATTTTATTATTTGCTACCGTATAAATAGTAAGAAAACAGTCAAGAGGTTACTTTTGTATTATAATGGTCTAGTTTATAAGGTTGCAACCATTTTCCATTCTGGTTTCAAATAGAAACTAAATCATTTTCTTGAACGAAATCCATCGTCATTTTCCGTTCTGGTTTCAAATAGAAACTAAATCATTTTCCGTTCTGGTTACATATTTGTTTGAAATCTTATCTTCAGTTTGCTAAAGAGCTCTTAGACTCGAATTATTTCAAAATCATATTTTTTACGCTATAATAAGACAAGATAATAAAAAAGAGAAATTTGAACTCACTCAATAGTACTAAGTCTCGTTACAGCCATGCAAACTATTCAAATCTTCCACTTTGCTAATGATACAACGTTATTTGGTCGCCTTTGAGTATTCCTCTTTATGAACCAAAAGGCCTCAACTTTTGCAAGTTCGTTTATACAAAAGCGTGAGAAACCCAGAAACACATAATCATCTCTTTGAATGGATCCATTACTTACTGAAACCGTCATATTGCTGTTTAAAGGAGATAATAGGAGGAGGATGCAAACCTTGCAGCTCCGGTATCTCTCTTAGTCAAAGGAAAACCAGTGTCCTGAATATATAAACCCCATAGAAACATCAAAATTGAGATATAATCTAATAAAAAAGCATCAAGGAAGCATAACCAATCTCGTCGCTGGGTTAATTTAGAGGTCTAAATATTCTCAGTGTCATAAACTCACTTCACCAGTGTTTCAACCATGAGCATTATGAATTAATCAAACGAATCGTTTAGAACCCTAAATTGAGAGAATAGATACGACGAAATCAATCCTTTTTTACCTTTGAACAAACACAGTATTTGAATCCAATCACCCAAAATCCTCTCTCCCACTGCGAATTTTGATTTCTCCTCTGCAGGACAAAACCTCGTCAACGTATTATTTTACATCCAGCTTAAGTAATCATATGAAATTGTCTAAATAATTTTTTTTATATCCAGTAACAACAACATGTTCAATAGGTCTAAATTAAAATATGTCATGGTAAAATTCAAACAGGACTCTGTTTTAATATAGTAGATGATCCTCAAATTTAGTTTATGAAACTTGATGTTATTTTCTTCTTTTGATCTGAAATATTATGAGGATTTTTAGGATAAGTTTCTTGTGTGATAAATATCTAAGCTTTTTAGGGTAAGTATCACTTATAAGATAGCCTCGTAGGAATATATATTTCTAAGCATGATTTTTAACTGTTAGATAATCTTGCTGAAGATTAGTGGATGTGGACACCGTGCATGTACATAGTTTATACCATGTAACCGTTCGTTCCACAGCTTCGTCGATGTACAGGTTAATCATCAGGCAAAGTAGTATGCAAGCGATGCAGGATAGATTCTTCAGTAAGTGGAACTTTCAAAATTTGATGGGTACGTACGAATCATGCATTGGATGCTCAAAATTCAAAAGCAATTCGACCTTGTAATTAAAGATTAGTCTAAAGTTTCTCAAAGTTCTTAAAGCATTCAGATTTAAGATGCGGACTCATCATTTAAGATGCTTTCATGTGAGTAATTTTAGGCTTGAGTTCATTGGCCGACCCATATTTTTATTTTCTACCAGAAACATAGAACGTTGGGACAATCATTTGAGAAATGTGATTGGAAAACAACTAAGCAAGTGGACGAAAGCAGAAGATGTGTGAAAGCTAATGAATTAAAGTATGCCCCAAGGGCCCAAAGACAAGTTGGGATGGAAATGGAACCAAAATGGGCACTGGCCAATCACTTAATGCATAAAGACAAAATAAATAGGAGACACCATTATCTGTTTGTGTTTTGCCACAATCCCAATATCGGTTTTGCCTTTGCTAGATTTGTTCCACACACACATCACCCTCTTTATAAGGCCATCATTAACCCTAAGAAACCCCATGGGTTTCTTAGTTTTTTTTTTTTTTTTAAGTGAACCAATCGTGAGTTGACACGTGTCAGTGGGGCCCGTGAACAGTGTAAGAAACTCTTAAAAACCGGTTCTTAGAGCATCATTATTGGGGTTTCTCTAGTGGGTTTCTTAAGCTGTGGGACCCATGAACAGTGTAAGGATCGGTTACAAAAACTATAGATTAAGAACCGGTTTTTATGGGTTTCTTACACTGTTCACGGGTCCCACTGACACGTGGCGGCTCACGGTTGGTTCACTTTAAAAAAAAAAGTAAAAAAAAAAAAAACAAGAAACCCTTTGGGTTTCTTGCATTAATGATGCTCTTAGTTTATAGTTTTGTAACCGATCCTTACACTGTTCATGGGCCCCCACGCCTTAAGAACCCCCCTTAAGAACCCCCTTTAATTGTGCTCTAAGAGACCCATTTACTATATAATATATACATATATTGTGCATCACATATATATTTAACTACAAAAATCATCTCAATCAACCTTTTCATTTGTTTTGTTTTCTTACATTTGTTTTGTTTTCTTACATTTGTTATTTGTTTAATTAAGTCATTACAAGTCATTATGTATATAATTTATATATTTGCCACCATCGTCACCAAATTAAATTGACATTCATCAAATTCAAATTCAATTTCTTAAATCTTAACAAATACGGAAAACATTAACCTGTGAATTTAAAGATTTTTTTTTGTCAAACACCAATGCTATTATCGGTAAGTCTATTGTTAGAAATTCAAAGAAGGTCGAATAGTTGGAGATCCGAAGAATGCCATAACACTGAAAACTCTATAAAGGATGAACAAATTTAAAACCATGCTTAGGGGAATCCGATAAGAGAATATACAATTTTTTGTGATAAAATAATAAAAAGCAAAAAACACACAAAAAAACTTAGGCTTAAAAATTAGTTATCACTCACGTAACTTAAAAAAAATTGCATAATCATTTGTTGAGTTTGCAATCTTGCACAACTGAGTGAGTGGAGTCAACTAACAAACATTACTTAACATATATGCATAACAACAGATAAGAAACAAAACAGTTTGTTTTTTTACCGCACGAAGTTATTGGTAACAACAACCCACACGGTATCAAACAAAATGTTTTCACCTTTTGAGAAAAGGAACAAAAAAAGTTCGATAGAAAAGGGACAGAGAAAGCAGAGACTTTAAAATCACATGTATATTTTCGGAAAAACACAAAAAAATGTGAGTGATTAACATTCTAGGACAGTTTTTGAGTTTTTATTATATTATATGGCACTTATTGCTCCTTGGATACTTTCTTTAACTCTTTCCTTTCATTTCTAACCAAAACATAACTAATAGGACCCACTTATTTATTTCATCTTCTTCATCATTTTTTTTCTAATAAAATAACGATAGCTTGGTTTTACAAAAATGGTGGATTCGTTTTAGATTGCAGCGGAAGCGGCGGCGTCGAAGTCCAAACTCACTGATTACATCTCCTTTAACATTAAATTGAACCACAAAATCCAAACGAAGCTTCTCCTCCACCGCAAATAGCATTATCGTTGTCCACCGTCACGTCTCTGTCTTCATCACGTCTATATCCACCGACACCATAAAATAATCTCGATTAAGCTTCCTCTTTCGTTGAAAAGCGCCGACGAAGCCCTTCTCCGGTGAGATCTCAGTATCGTGAATCGACAATTTTAATGGACATATTAATTTTTGCACATCTGATCCCTTGTATTTGAAAATGTTCAGTTTCAACCCCAAAGTTTCCAAAAGCGCATAACTAACCTTTCAAATTCGAACAAACACTTTTTATTATGTGATCCAGCCATGTTTTATGCAATGATGTAATCAAAATGTAATATTAGAATCTAAAAATGAATAAAGTGAGCTAAAATGATATCCTAAAACCAAGAAAATCATGATATATCAAGGAATATTAAGTAAACTCTAAATGCTAAAAATCATTAAAATCTTATGTTTGACTTGATCTATCTTGTTATCTATTTTGGTATTTGTTTAAGCAACATATATTTGTTTGGCCAATCCACATGTATGTATACAGTTCACCATAAACGTTGATGGGTTCGTAACTTATCACTAACTTGATCTATTTTGTGATTCACCTTCAAGGTAGTCATGTACACGTCAAAAGGTGTAAATTGGTTGCGTACATAATTTGACGTGTACACGTGTACATCAAAGGGTGAATCAAAATAATAGTAGGTGCTTGTGTTAAATGACAAGCCTATTAAGATTTGTGGTGAATCTGTGAACATATAGATGGATGTATAGTAGTTGTTTGCAATTTTTTTTTATTTGGGTCCAAATTTCTAAATGTGCACTTCAGCCTCACACAAATACAATATACATATGTCTGTGTCTGTATTTGTGTGTAAATGTATCTAAATACCACTAAAATCATGGCATATCAATGGGGGTATAAGTCATTTCTTGTATACGTTGTTGTAATAATATTTGTATGTAGTCATATGTGTACATTACGATATGTACACAAAATTTTAGTATCCATATGTACAACAATGAATATATACACTAGTCAACTTGATTCACATGTACTAAATGAGATACTAAATCAGATATTAAAATCATAGCATATCAATGGAGTATTAGTCATTTCTTGTATATTTTGTCATAATGACATATTTATGTAGTCATATGTATATGGTAATATGTACAGAAAACTTCACTATCCACATGTACAACAATGCGTGTGTACACCAATGCGTGTGTACACCAGTCAACTTGAACAATAATTCATAAATACACACAATAAAAACTTTCACAAAAACCATCTCTTGTATTTTTGGCAAGAAACATAAATCTTATTTTGCCACTTAACCATAAATTCAGTTTTGTCCGTAAAAAACTAAAATTGTTTATCATAGCTAAAATTGCAAAATTGCAGAATTATAGAGCCGTTAACTTGTACAAAGATTCACATGTACACCTTATAAATTTGTTAGACACATTTTCAATTTGCAAGATTTGCATGGTAACAAATCGTCAAGGTGTACACATATTTTTCATTGTCCATGTACACCGGATTGTACTGCACAAATAATGATAATTGATGATTTGGATAATTTTGATTATTTTGTTTTGAGTTAATTTAGATTGTACATCTTGATATCATATAATTTTAATTTGGTTTTTACCATCTTCATTTAGTTAACTTTTAGACTTTTTATTTGTTCCATCTTGATATTTTATGATCTTATAATATAGTTAATGCATCTTAATAACTTATGATTTTAATTTAGGTTTACCATCTTAGCTAAGGAAAAAGAGGGTTACGGCTTCACTGTATCATGTTCATTGTTCTTCTATAAACCTTAGTTTGCATAATTTAATTTAGAATGCATTTAGAGATTTTAGATGCATGTATTTATACATTAGCATTAGACAAGGTATATAATGATAATTAAAAGTTTGGGTCAAAATAAAAGGATATTTATGTACCAATGAAAGTTTGTGGTCTAAAGTGAAAACAATCTTAATTTAGAGGACTAAATGTGCAAAAAGGTCAAAATTGGCCATTGTTGGTTCGAGCTTCTCGATCTGAAAAAGTAACCGCCGACTTCGAAGATGGATGGACCAGGGACGATGTTGACGCTTTCCAGTGGTTAAGAGACACAACGGAAGAAAAAATTCATAGAGAAGGAAGAATACCATGGTGGATGGAGCTCACCGTGGCTGAAGATTCTGGTGGAGAGTTCGCTGACTTGGAGGAGCCCCGATGTCCATGGTACATGATGGTGAATCGCCGACCATGAGCTGAGCTCGTCAATTTGAAGCAGTCCCGATGTCTTTAGTTCAATTTAAAAAGTTGATGAAGGAAAGCAAAATAAATAAAAAATGGGGACCACCAAGTCTGTTTTAGTTAGAAAACTTAACTAGAAATGAGTAGATAGTTTAAAAAAAGTGTCTGAGTAGAAGAAAGTAACTCATGATGTTATTATAAAGTGTAAATGTGTCTTAGAGTGTAAATGTCTCAAGAAAGAGTAATGTCCATATCATATGGAAAAAGGTAAGCCGGGGGAATGAATGTATGGGCTCCATGCAACATTATCAAATGCCTTGCGCTCCTTTGCTCAATTCTTTTTTTTCATATTTATATATTGTATGTACTCAACTGTGCGAGTTCAATTATTAAATGCTCATGAAAAAATATCCAAATTAAAATCTTTCTGAACAACTTTGATGAGTGACATAGAATAATTGAAAAATACAGTGTTCTTTTTGTTTTCTCACATCTTTACAACTGTAAATACAATGTTCTTACAATTTTTAAATATACAGTTTGTTTTTTTGGTAAAGATGTCAGAGTTGAGAAAATTTTAAGGCATTTCTAAAGTGTAAAGTCATATTCATTTGCAAGCAAAAAAAAAGAGTTACCACTTAACGACATATCTATAAATCTCTTCTCAGAAAAATAAAATATCTATAAGTTTAAACTATATAATTAGATAAAAACTTCAAAAGTTTATAGCGTTTACCACATCACAATGAACGCATAATAAACAATACGTGATTTCCAACGCCTATATGGCTACACCTTTACGAACACTAATGCTATTGTTGTAAAAAAACATATAAATATCTTGCTTAAAAAATGTATTGTACTTGATAAATTTAGGAAGATATACTATATTGCATGCTAAGGTGACCCCTAGAAAAGGTCGTTGAACTATTGAAAAATAAAAGAACACAGGTCTAAACTGTCAGACACATCTCTCCAACATATGCGTTTTTCCATATTTGTTTAAACATAACTCTCTGTCTTTCTCTCTCTCTCCATCAGTACCTCTTATTCTTTTGCTTTTCTTCACCAATCCTATCTCTTCTCCCTGGTTTTTTATTTTCTTTACATCTAGATTGACTCATTTTTGGTAAACACAAGAAGTACCACTTTTCTTTAGATTCTTTTTCCTCCTCCTCTTAGCTCCCAAGTAACCTATACTTCAGCATCTGTCGGCTGTCTCTTCCCAGATCTCAACCAATCTTTGTAAGCACAGTACCCTCCAGACTATTTTCTTTCTCTCTCTCTGATCTTTGATTCTTGTCTAGGATCATTATTGCTGTCTTGGATTCTCTCCCTCATAGTTAAAGCTCTGAAGTTATATGTTGATTGGTAGATATAGTTACTTTGTTTAAACTGTCTCTTCTTTATAGAGTTCTTGAATTTGTAGACTCTCCTGTTTAGATAAATGATTATCAGTGAATTTTAAGGGTCTAAAACGTTTTCTTGATCTGCTTTTGACTTTAATATGATTTTTTTTTTCAGGTTAAGACCAAAAATATTCTATTAAATGTCGGAATCTGATAATGCCTCTCGAGAATTACCAGCCAGAGATGGAGAAACCTCGTCAAAACAAGATCTATCCAAACCCGAATCGATCATCCCTGTCTCGCTCGATCTCAAGCTCAACGATAGCTTCAACGATGAACAAAAGGGAACAAAGAATGAATCCAACCCGAGAGTCTTCTCCTGTAACTACTGCAGACGCAAGTTCTATAGCTCTCAGGCTCTTGGAGGTCACCAGAACGCTCACAAGCGAGAACGAACAATGGCTAAACGAGCAATGTACATGGGAAGAATGTTTGGTCACCATCACAGGCCTTACACATACTCCTCCTCTTCTCTAGGGATTCAAGCTCACTCCGGTCTACTTCACCACACCTTATCCCAGCCTCATCCTCCTCCTCTTGCAAGGTTTCATCAACAAGGGTATTTTGGTAGCACTGTACCATTGTTCTTGGACTATGATGATGGCAGTGACTTCTTCTGGCCTGGAAGTTTTCGTCAGGTTGTAGAGGAAGTTGAACCTCCTGTGGTGGTGGCTGTTAGTAAGTCAGGTCTTGATCTGAACTCTGCTGCAGCATATGAAAGTGTAGTAGATAATAATATTAATAGCTCAAAGCCTGATCTTACATTGAGACTCTAAGGTTATCATCATCTCTTGTGTTATTGTTCTATTGTTAGAACTATAGGAGAAGATAAGTGGGAGACAAATTAAAGATATTGATGGAGAACTTTTGTTGTTATATAAATGAAGTTTGTTACATTTTAATATTTCATTAGAGCTCCCACTAGTTAGTTCATCAACTTATTTACCATCTAGAAAATGAAATTTGTTGTAGGATGTACTGTTGAACATGTTTGGTAAGGTATGGTAGTTGATGTGAATGTAAGATATGAAAGAGTTTACATGAAAAATATTCCCAAGTCTTCTATACGGATTATGATATTATGTTTGCTTCATTCATGAAAGACCGACTTAGCTTTATATGAAGACCAGATTGTTTATAAACCGTTGGGTGACATTAGTATGTTTCTTAACTAGATTGTGTGTTTTATATCACCTGAATATACTTGCGTCAAATATATGGTTGTTAATTAGATTGGATTGATAAAAGTTCTTGAAACTATTCTCAAGTCTTCTCCGACATAATGACATTTTGTTTGTTTTTCGTTCATGGGAGACAAAGACGTAAATCTATGCACATGGCATAGTAGTTTGTATTTTGTACTAAACTATTATCTACATCGAGTAGATATAACTAGAGCGAAACATGCCAAAACGTACTTAGGTTAAAATTTGTACATTTGAGCATATAGACCGATTTAACTCATCTACACAAAAAAAGGGTAATCAATTTACAAATGAGGTAAACATCCAACAAACCCGTATCCTTTTGAGAATTTAAGAGAATTAATCCAATTAAAAGTCTGGAGAATTGTTCCAACTAGACTTAGTGAGATCCTTACAAACAAACCTGTATTCTTTCGAGAGACTAGCCAATGCATCTTTGATCAAAACCAGCAATGTTACACCCGAAAAGCTGAGAGAATTTAAGAGAGATCCAGGAAGTTTATGTAACGAAGAAACTTGGTTTATAAGGCATTGCCACAATGGCTTTCCATTGTAGAGATGAAGGACACGCTTAGGTTTTCCACTCAGACGGCGATAGTGTGATCAATACTGGCCAAACCTTTTGATAGCATGGCTTCATCGATCTTAAGTTTGACCTGACTATTGATTCACATACCATTAGTAAATCTTTGCACAACTTTGTGATTTCCTATTTTTGTTTATGGGTTGTAAAGTATATTTAGCATAATATGATTATAAATATTAATAAAAATATGTCTACCTCTTAGTCAAAAAAACATTTTGACTAGGGAATTATCAATTTTTGTTGGTTTAACAATTTGTATAACGGGTTTATAGTCAAAAATATGTTATCCACCCATGGCCAATTTTAAGGCCAGCGAAACTAAACATATGTCTTGGTCTTCAAATTTGAAGTATTTAATATGTATAAATCATTTTGTTTTCTAAGCAAAAATTTGTAATTCACATTCTAAATCGTAATTGTTTTAAGCGTCATTAACCTCAAAGCCGGATATGTATTCATCATCCACTAGTTAATAATGGTGAGAATTTCAAATTTATCACTTTTGTTGTACCACTTTTTATTTTTACCTTCACTAAAATGATATTTTCATAAATATTATTTTTTAAATATGGGATGTAGACTTGGTAATGTCATGGGAGGTGGTGCTCAGTGGTAGAGTTTTTCGGCTAATGCCACAACACGGCTCATTTTCTCTTTACTTCTTCCTCTATGGGGTTGCATTAGCTTGGATATTTTTCGAAAAAAAAATATTTAACTCTTCTGTTCTGTTTTCACTATGTGTTTCCTTCACCATGTGCAGTGATAAAATTTTAAATTTAAATTACATTTAAAAATAAAATGTTGTTAATATTTTAGATTTTATTATTTTAATATCAATTTTAATATAAAAATGAATTTAGTTAAACATAAATTTAAGATAAAGTAAATAATTTGATTTATTTAAAATTATATTAATTTTTATTTAAAATTATAATTTAGGTAGATTTTTATTTATTTTTTTGGTTAAAATATATTAACTTAACTTGTATAAATACAAAAAAAAATTGATATAAATTTTATATAATTAGCAAAATATAAAACTAAAGAGAAATTCTAAAATTTGTAGATATAAAAAATATATTACGATTAAAAAATTATTTTTTTTAAAAGATTGTAAGAAATTTGGAAAATATTGTTTAATAATAAAATTATATGATTATAAAAATATATACTTAAATAATATTAAAAAAATATTTTGTATTTCTAATATTATATTACTTAATGACAGATTTGAATAGAATTATTTTAATGATGATTTATGAGTTATTACCATATTTTAAAAAATTACTAAAATTAAAATCAACACATTAAATGTAGTTGTACATGTCACATTTAACCATAAATTATGTCATCAATTTTATATGCTATGCCACATTTGTTTTGATGAAATTGATTGTAGAGATGACATTTGTAAAATCACTTCACAAATAATATGTAGGAGATTTAACCATAAGCCATGTCATCAATTTTATATGTCATGTCACATTTGTTTTGGTGTAAGTGATTATAGAGATGACATGTGTGAAATCACTTTATAAATAATGCCTAAAGGATTTTTTTTGTATAAAAGTAATGTGAATAAAAGATTTATTGCAATAGTCTCTACAATTTCAGTCAGAAAATGGTAGATTTGTTGTGTTCTTCGGGAGCAAGTTAACATTAGTGGTACTTGATGATGCAGGGCTCGGCTCATCACCAAAGTTTTTGAAGAATGTTATATAGAAAAAAATTCTCAAATTTTTTAAACAAAATTTTGAGGCAGATTTTGAGGCAGAAACTTCATAAAACATTCAAGAATGTAAAGATTTTGTCCAACAGGATGGCGTTTGATAATGATGGACGACTTGTGTCTTTTAAAAGTATGTTAGTTAGTTAGACACAAGTTGACTTTGTTTTCAACCATAAAGTGCAGTTTCTTTACCTTTTATAATACTACAGGAAAGCTGATTAATGTGCTTAACAAGAACTAACACGCTTTAGACATGGCTGCTCCACTCCACGACCGACTTGGTGGTGACAATGGTGAGGAAGAGGAAGAGAATGCGTAAGTGAAACAAAGAACAAACGTTTTGCTTTTAGGAGATCATACAGAGGATCTTAGGATGTCTGATGTTTGAACTACAAGTCTCGGATATCTATTGGATTTTTGTAAGCTTTGTGTTTTATTATCTATCTTTTCATGCTCTGTTTTTAAATATCTTCTCACTGTTTGTTTTCTAGGAATGATAACGTTGAGAAGAGTCTTGAAACCTACCGTAAGGCCTTTGATGTTGTTTATCTTGTAAGTTACATACACAATCTGTGCTTGAACATATAGATGATCTGAATCACCTCAAAAAATATCTGCTAATATATATTTTGTTGTTTCTTTTGTGGGTTTAAAACAGAATGATGCACCTATGTAGAGAGCTCTGGAGCTTGTATCTCAGTTATTTCCAACAGAAGCGAGTTAACTGCAGTGCAAGTGAGCGAGTGAAGTGCAAGACTCTTTCTTGAGTTGTCTTGATCGAAACAACATTTCACTAGATGTTTTATGTGATTTGCATCAGATTTTTTAAGAACCCCTAAATAAGAAATTCCCATTGGAGCACAAAAATGTTAGTGTCTCTTAACTAGGTCTTTTAAGTAACATTTAATACTTAAAAATCATTAAGAAATCTAAAGTAAAATTTTTGGGTTAATAATGATCTTAGACCATGTTTATCCCCAGTTTTTAAGACGAGACTCTTAGCTTAATTTAACTCTTTTTCTATTTATTTTTTTGTTAAGAGATGATTTTTAGATTTTCAAAACTAAGAGCACCTTTAATGGGGTCTCTTAAAGGGGTTCTTAAGATGAGAGACCCCACAGTTTTTTAAGAACCATCTCTTAAAGTTCCCAAATAAAATATCTATTTGTTTGGGTTTTTATACTGTTCGTAGACCCCACTAACACGTGGCGATCCGCGATTGGCTCTGCTTTAATTTTAAAAGAAAAATCCAAAAAATAAAAATAAAAAACAGAATTCCTTTAAGGGGTTCTAGCATTAAAATGCTCTAAAAAACTTCTCTTCGAAAAATTAAAAAACCCTACTAAAAGACTTGCAATAAACATATCTTTATATTCATGTTTTTGTTTGACCGAACGCAAATGAATAGTGTCTTTCTTTGTTACTATCATCTTAGGAGACACCAAATGCTTCTTAAATAATAAGCATCATGCTGTAAGTTGCCTAGGCTTTTACTTGTTTCAAATCAAACCCCAAATCTCCAAGATGAATCTGTTTAATTATAAAAACATATAGCGATGGAGATTTCTCTATGAACTAGTTGGTTTACCTCTCAAAGATTAGAACAAATGAGAAAAGAGAGAATAGAAGAGAAGCAAAAGATATTAAACATGAGACTCATCACATTAACCAAAGATATTTACATTGAAAGATAAAGACTAATACACAAAGGATCATCTCTCTCCACCTCTCTCTTTCTATCTTTGTTATCAGTTACCAACGGAGATCGGTCTGTCTCTCTCTCCTAAGCCGAGGGGAGAACGGGAACGCCGTGGACTTGTGATCTCTCGAAGCAACCTAGGTATCTCAGGCTGATGTATCTTCTCAAACTCTTTCTTGATCTTCACGACTTGGCTATGGATAGGAGGAACACAATCATGTCCATCATCTCCATGACTGGCCTTTTCCTTCTCCATCACAAAGCGGGAGTGAAGCCAGAAGAATTATGTTGTATCTTTATTATGATGGTTGCGTTTTTTTTTTTTACTTTCACGCGGGAGGCGTGTTTATAATAGTAATCTTGAACAAAGGGATGGACACGAGTTGTAGATGAAGTAGAAGGGAAGTTAGGTTGGTGGGCAACGCCAAATTAGTCTCTTACATATCTTTCTCTTTGTGTGTGTTATAATATATGATATGATAATTTAAGAGTTGTAATGATCTAAAAGAATGAAAGAAGAGCCGTATCATCATTCTTCATGACAAAGAGGGTCGGTGTTGGTTGAGTTGTGTTTACGTGTCGGCAACAAAGCCAAGACTCTTCAAGATTTTGACCTTCTTTTTGTTGTGAGAGGTTACATAGTTTAGAAGCTAAAAATTTTAAATTGAGAAGATGTGTTTGAAAAGTTGAAAGAGACTTGAAAACTACCCCGTAGGAATTACTTTCCTTTGAGGATTATAATTTGGCTCTAAACAAAATTTAGTTTCTACACTTTTATGCGGTTAATTTTATATCTTTAAAACTGAATGGACTCTTTTAATAACTTCTGACTTTCGATGTTTTATCTTCTCTCTAATTTTGCTTATTTACTCAGATGTCAGCTACAAATAATCTATTTTATTAAAACAAAAACACCCTCTTGTACCTAACTATTATGTTTTAAGTTTTGAAATTTCATACACCTTATATTCCATGTTAATCTTGAAAAACAACATTATAATAATGAATATATTTCCAAACAACATAGCAGCTAATTTTGTGTCCAAACAATAAAATATATTAGATCCATCTTTTAATAAATTTTAATAACTAAAAATAATTTCATTTAATAAGAAAGCAATTAAATTAATAGATTATTTTATTTCTGTTTTCATAACTAAGGAATTGCATTCACTTAAACTTAAAAAAACTTTCAAACTACACAAAATATTGTATATATGTAAAATATTAGAGTCAATAAATGAACATCAAATGAGTTTTATAATTAAAATGGTATTAAAATATATATATCACACAATTAATTAAATAAATAAAAGAGATTTTATTAAAAATTCATAACAAAACAAGTTGAAAAAATTGAAAAACAAAATTAAGTAATATTTTTTATAATTTTATATTCAACATAAATGATTAAACGTACTAATTTTATAAAATATATTTTATTAAAAATATTCTCGTGTTTTTAAAGTGTGAGTAGCTAGTTTAAACATTAAATAATCAAAATGAATGAGAATATAAAAGTTCCAGCATTTTTTTACAAAATAAATTAATCCTTAGGGTTCATGCAAGCCAAGCACATGAACTTGTTTTAGATTCATGTAACAACCACCATGCTTCTTGTTTTTGGATCATCATACATTTTTAAAAATATATGAACATTTTAAAATTGTAAAGTTCCTCTAATATAAAAGTAAATGAGTGTAAAGCTCTACAAAAAATTAATTATAATGATTTTATTGCTGATTATATAAAACAGATTGACATTTGAAAGAAAAATTATAGTATAAAGAAATAATATGTATATATGTATCCATGTTCGAAATTGAGCTAGGCATGAGTTGTACGGTCGGGTCACGCCTAGCGAGTTCACAAGAAAAATGGAGAGAAACTAGGAAATACACAATGGATAGTTTAATTTTTTTTTAATTAAGTTTAATAATTTTTATAATTTTATTTAAATTTATGATATAAAATACATTATTATGTGAATTTAAAATTTATTTTTGTATTTAGTTTTAACTACAAAATATTAAAATAGTGTTAAACTTTGCAAATTTATCATGAAGAAAAAATTGTGTCCAAGATGCAAATGTTCGGGTTACAAAAAAAAAGATGCAAATGTTCTAACCTATCAATCAATTCATATTATAGAAATATGAAGTTTCACTTGAATTACATATCTCAGATTCAATATAAACTATTTCATAACATAATTAAAGTACTCACAATTTTATCATCTGTATCATTTCTTAACCAAAAACAGAGTTGGATAAAGCTTATACAAAGCCTAACATAAATTACTAAAATTTGGTAAAGCTCATGTAAACTCCAGTCAAATTCTCCCCTCTCATGGTATAATTAAACAATATCAAAACGACAGAAAACAAAAGAAAAACAAAAAGAGACAGTTAGATATTTCTCACCTCCCACATCCCTTAGATAGGATATAGTTAGATATAGTTAGATAGGGTTTGATTGGAAGATCTTGTAGCTTTGGGTTTTTTTTTAATGTAGATTTTGGGATTTTAGTTTAAATTTATTTTATGTAGAAAAAGTTTTGAAAACACTAAACGTAAAATTGTAGAAAATTTAATTTTTAAAGCCAATAGTTTTTTTTTTAGATTTTGGACTGTATATTTAATTTTTTTTTACTAAATTTGATTGTTTTAATTTTACTATTGTAAGGAGAATTAAAACTGTGTAAAGCATTCACAGTTATCATCAATCACCCCTTAAGTTAAAACTGGGCACTTTACCCGATATCTGAATCCGTATCCGAACTCGACCCAAAAAACTTGAATTGAAATTCGAATCAAAATAGCAAAATACCCGAACAGAGATTAAATTAGGAGAGATTGGATATTTGAACCCGAAAAGGTAATACCAAACCCAAATGAATACCCGAAGATAACCGAACATATATATAATTAACCATATATTTCAAGTTTAGTTCTCTCATGTTTTCAAATATTTATATTGGTGTTACACATGACTTAAAATCAGATAATATATATATAATTTCGGATAAATTTATTTATTACTCACTTAAAATGCATATTAAATTTGTATTTCATGTATTAACAAAAATTGCATCTAAATTTTCAAAAATAAAAATAATCAAGTTAACGTCTTTTTGTTCTTAAAATTTTGTCTTCAAACCTATTAAGCGTCCTATTAAAAATTAAAATTAGTTAAATTAAAGATATATTTTAAATATAAAAAAATTAAGCAATGAATAATTTGATTTTTTCAAAATTTAAATACTCGAATCCGATCCAAAATAACCGGACTCGAACTAAAAATAACCGAACCTGACCCAAAATGTAGAAATATCCGAATGGATATGTGAACGTCCTCCTCTACCTTAAGTCATTGTCTATCTTTTTTTATTGGACCTAAATTAATTGAGTCAAAATAAATCAGCTATTAATCTGATTTAAAACGCCTATTATGATTAAGCGGCCGCTTAATTATATGATGCATAATTAAGCTGAGTTGGTAGAAATTGCAGCGGTTGATTCTGGTGATGAGCGTTTTAGTGGCCACGTTTTGAACACTGAAAAATATACACCATCGAGATCATTTTCAGAATTATCAGTTACCGTTGGGTAATTTATGAGAAATTTCAACGACCGAAACACAGGCAGAGCATCAAATCGAAGTAAGAAGAAAAAGAAAAAATCTATCTGATCCCTTCAGATGAATCCCACGCTTCTTCTAACCAGTGGGACCCACAGTTCAATCAAACTCAGAATAAGTTTGATAATCTTAAAAGGACATTAGACTACGTGTATCTTTCTGATTGGATTTGCTTGTTTCCGCTGTAGAAAATCGTAGCCGTTCAGTTTACGGTCAAACAAACAATCTTGGATTCGACGGCGGGTCTAATCAGTTTCCATGTATGACCGAGGATTTGCTTAGACCGGTAAACTAAAAAAGTTACCATATTTGTATGTTTCATCTCTATTACAAGACCAGAGATCAAGTAATATACTTTATATATTTATAACGCTTCTACACCCTCTCCGGTAAACGTTTTAGTGAGATTTTCCATGCAAACAAATATCTTTATTAGGGGAGTGGGGGGGATTAGCAAATTATTTGAAGTAATCAAAACATTGTCAGGATATAAGTTAAAAACCTTTATGCTAAAGAAAAATGTAACAAATAAATGCACGTCGGACTAGTTTTCGAATTGGCTGAAAAATGGTCCTAAAGCAACCTCATTGGACATGTTTCAATTTGAGATTCTTATATCTAAAGTAATAATATTTTAGTATAACATAATTACATAACTTAATTTTAATTATTGAACCATTTGCAAACAACACATGTCAATAAAGTTTTTCATAGTTCATTCATTCTCTTTCAATTCTCTTACAAAACTGAGATACCCTCTTAAATACTCTCACTGGAGTGGTTGTACTTTAAAGCAACTTCATTGGTTGAGTTCTTAACTTGAGTGTCTAAAAACTAAAATAATACTATTTATTACATATTTATAATTTAAATTAAAAAGTTAGCACCAATTAAAAAGACACATAAGCAAACGAGGTTCTAGAGGGGTTTTTAAAGATTATCTATTTAGATACTTTTGACTAATATCTCACTTACTTTTTTTTTAATATTAAAATATTGAGAACTCTTAGAGCAAGTCCATTGGTTAGAGACTCTAATGGGTTATAATGAATAAACTAATAGTTAATTTTGTGATTTGAAAAGTTAAGAATCCTCATTAGACTAATTAATTTTTTCATCCTTCAATGGAAGAACCTCATTGAGGTTCTTAAAAAAAAATTGAACCCTTGTTGGTTCTTGACATCAAGCCTCCTCCATCTTTAAGTTTGAAGCTAAACGAGACAACTTCAAGACCAATGGCCACAATAAAAATATAACAAACACAACACACATTTTTTGGGGTTAAATGATCAGTACTATATCACTCTTGTTCTACGTTCTTTGATTGTAACAAACCAAAAAAATAATGAAAAGAATGGTTCTTGTTCTCCGTTAAAAATTTTTAAGGAAAAAAGAAGAAGAAGACTATGCCATGGTTTCTCTAAGTGAATTGGCAATGATGTATATACCAAAAGAAGGTTCTCGTCAAAGACTGCACAAATTAAATAATCACATTCTTAAAGGAATCAGTTTTAAGAGAAAAGATTCAGTCACATTCTTGCGAAGAAGAAGGACCTCGATCATGTTTCACCAGCATGTGCTCTGAGCTCTTCAAGCCAACGAGGGATGTGGTCAAAGCTTTTACGTTTGGTCATGTCATAAACAAGCATCGCACCAACTGCTCATCTGTAGTATCCGCTAGTAACTGCTCTGTATCTGTTTCAAATCAACAACAACACATAAATGAGTGATCTTTTATAGATCCAACGAGAATCCAATCCATCTTCGAGATCAGTAAGGTTTGAATCTAAGAAAGTGTCTACCTTTCGTGGCCGGCGGTATCCGAGATCTTCAATGAGGAGAGTATGAGTCTGAAACTCGACACCGATGGTGGCTGGTGAATGCGCCGCCGTATCCGCCTCCTCCGGCCATCTTCTTCGTTGTAGGTGAGGAACTATTATCAAAATTTATCTCTCTCTCACTCTCTTTCTCATTATCATCATCAGAATCATAGCTTTCTCCATCAACATCATCTTCCTCACTATCTTCTTCTTCGTCACTCCAAAGATTGGATTTTATTTTGGGTCTTTGGAAATATCGACGAAAAGAGAGTATTATCTTTTTTTCTTTTTGTCTAAATGAATTACCCAATACAAAATAGACACGTATGGGGTGCTTACTGATTCTTAAAATGCTCTGTTAGAAAACGGTTCTAATCTTTATTGTAATTTTTGATTTATTTTTTTTACTTTTTTTCTTAAGAGACCTTTAGTAAAACCTCCGATGGAGGTGGTCTTACCTCCTAATATTTCCACTGGAGGTGTTCTTAGAAGATTTTCCACTCATCAGTAGCATTATCGACAGTTATGCAGAACACATTTATGATTCCCCATTTAGACAAGCACTCTAGTAAGACATTGGCAATAGTCTGACCTTTGTGATCCGTGATGTGTTTGAACCTAATGATCAGCTTCTTTAACTGCCATAAAGGGTCAATGTAGTGCACTGTGATGACCATATAGCACGCACCTGTATACATTGTTCAATAAAAAAACCATGATCAGCTTTCTAAAATTACTAATATGTATAAAGGAATTGAGAGATGTAAGAAATATAAAATTTACCAGTTGTTTGAGAGACCCAAATATCTGTTGTCAAAGACACTCTTTGATTGCTTCTCAAGAACCATTTCTTGAGTGCATCCTTCTTTTCCACATACATCTTGTTAATGTCTTTTCTCGCAGTCTTTCTTGTATGAGGAGTGTACCCAAAGTTTACCTACAATCATACAAAAGAATACATTAGTTACAACTAAACATGATACTTGAAGATTATCATAAGTTTAAGAACATTAAATAAACATTACTAACCTTCTTACAAAATTGTTTCCATGCTACGCTTTCAACGAATGATAACGGCAATTGTCCTAAGACAACCATCTGATTTGTGGCGTCTCTCAACTGACCTTCAGTCAACTTAGCCTTCTTAAGTCTCCCTTCCTCACCAATGTTTGCTTGCTGATCTTTTTGTGCAGCCAACCAAGCAAGATGGCTCTTACATTTCTCAAGATGGCTCTTTAGATTGGACGTCCCTGAGGTTGTGAGACACGAAAATGTGTTCTGACAGTAGTTGCAAACACACTTGTTTCTGTCTTCTGTAGTCCTTGTGTAGCTTAACCAAATGTCAGATCTTGGAGGGAGAATACGCTTCACTTTGCTTGTGGCTCCACTAGCTCTCTCTGACTCTTTCCTTGTCTCAGTACTATTGGGATCTTGAACGTTTCCAGCATCATCTTTGTTTCTGGTATCTCGGCCAAGTGATGATGTTGAGTCCATCTGAAAACAAAAAAAAATTAACATCAAAACGTTCGACTTGCAAAAAAAAATTAACATCAAAACCTCTGATCATAACCGATTCGATTTAAGATTTAAATCATAACGACATAACCTATTCGATTCAACTTAAAAAAAAATTAAGAACACAAAGAAGAACTGGAGAAACAGAAAGAAAGATAACCTCTGATTGGATTCTCGATTGCTTGTGTGAAGAAGAAGAAGATGGAGATGGTGAGACATTTATAGAGGCCAGTTTGAGATTCTTAATGACGATGTCGATGATCGATAACCGAAGAGGCTTTTCTGGAACTAGGGTTTGTAAATCACGCCTCACGCGTGAAAGAGAAGAGACGGATGAGTTTCTTTCTTCTATATCGCAGTTAATATCGGTATAAATGAATGTATGTATCTGTAAGAGAAATATATAAATGATCGGTATGTTTCGGTTACCTTGTCTTGATCTCGGTTTGAAACCGGACCGGACCATAGCCGAAATATATGGGCTTTAAAGTCCAATCGGTATTTTCTTTGGGTCCACTACCGATCCAAAACCGATACTTCGGTGCGGGTTACACTATGGACTTCGGCTTCAGTATATTAAGCCCAGGCCTAGTTGTTTTCAACCCATTTTTCTAAAATAAAACTATTATTATTCTCTTTATTTAGAAAAAGAAATAACATTTTATATTTTACTATAAATATAGAGAAATTCTATTTTATATAAAAAATATTGAAGTAAATTTCATCTATAATATAAAATTATTTTAGTTTCAAATAAAATAACAAAATACGATTAAATGGTCTTAGGGACTAAACTCTTTTTTTTAATGAAGGCTTACGTTTTCTTGTCACTTTAATAGCATGCCAATAAATGTATTTTTTTCAACTATATCCAGCATGTTTTTAACACTTAATATTATTGATATCCAGTATGTTTATTTATTTAGTTTATATGTCAAAGGGTATTCATTAATTTAAAGTATCACGGATTACAATTTAAAGAAAAATTAAATCGATCGACCTCAAATTAAATAAAAGCATTGGATGACTGTGGTTTGAAAGAACCGAAATGGGATAAAATTTTCTGAACAGAGATTGAATAATAATATGGAGATGATAATGTAAGGCAAAACCTGTCCACAAATTCGGGCCGCCCGCTTAGAAATTTGATGCATGTTGAGATGGATCAGCCGCGAACTTCAACTCTTCCATACGGTCTTAAGGTAGTGCACGATTAACAGCATATTTAAGTATCTACCATGTTTAGACGATAGCCTCTGATATCTTCCTCGCGTTTTATTTTTTCTTGTTTTTTTTGTTTAGATTAGGAAACCCTCAAACAAAAATTCAACACAATGTGACATAACGACTTACTTACATAATTTTCTATCCCCCTACGGATCGACAACTAGAATTGCACATCATGCATTTGCGGAGCTAACGATTTTTATGAAATTCAAAACAGAATACAAGTTTTGAACATGCACCACACAACTCTATGTAAACGCTTTTCATAACGGATCGCTTCTAAATTTAAAAATGGATAATTGTGATGCTGGGTCAGGAGGTCTCGGAGATGTTGTAGGCCCAGCAATTTAGTAAGAATTTTATAAAAAAATAAAAATTATTATAAATTTAGGGATATTTTTCTATGTAAATTTTTATTAAAAAAAATTAGAGGTTTTAGGTCAATATTTCACTTGGTTATGCTCTGGACCACCCCTGTACATAGTTGACTAGGTTATCAAACTTTGTTTATTATACACATAAATAATAGACTCTGATACAAAGAATTGCACGAATTGAAAGTTTAGGTGTTGGACTGGATTTTGATAATTCAACTTTAATAAATTTTCACAATTTTATGTCACTCTCCGCAATTTTCTCTTGAAGATTAAAGCTTGAGAATCTTTGTGACATCTTAATTTACAAACATTTGGACAACATAATAGTTAATGGGACGTGTACACACACACACACCTCTAACTAAAATTATAAAGTTATAATTTGCTCTTATCGAATGAAAAATTACTCTGACTAAAAATAATGTGGTATAAATATATTTCCGAATGACGACAAAAGATAAATTCCAAATGTGGTAAATATGGTAGCTTTATCAACATAGGGGACAATTTGATCAGAAGAGGCCTGAAGTAACTCTCAGTTCAACTCATTTTTATTTTTATCCTTTTAAAGGGTTACATGTTGTTTATAGTGCAACTGGAAACAGTGTATAGCATAAAACAGATGATGGTAATTAATAGAGCGAAATATAATGCTCATATGAATTTTTTTACCCGAGAACTGTTTCGTTAATTATGAGTCTGATCTTTATCATAAAGAAAACAGTTACTATATAGATGTAAACATGTCAAAGAGAAGAGGGATCACGTGAAAGTGAGTGATGATGAATCGTACGTACGTTTGTGAATTGGTATAGGTTTAGGTTATAATTGAGACCTGGTGTATGTTTAAGAGGGAACCAGAACCTACCCAAATATTTGCTTTTAATATCCATATCTGTCTAGCAAGCTAAAGACCTTAGAAACGTTATTGGGTATAATCGGAATAATTATATGATCGAGTCGTATAAGTCATAAATTCTAACTAATTAAAGTGTAGTCCCGAATAATCATATGATGCCAAATTAACGGTTTCTCCGTGGTGATGTCAAAAAAAAAAACGGTTACTGTTACAGAAAAACAGAAAATTTATAACAAATGTTTACTTGTTAATGCATGCATTATATATAAGTGTATCGAAACATGCGTTGTTTTGTTGAAATGCATGCGTCGATATACAACATGCGTAGTTGACCACGTACACGTAGAGTAGTTTTGATTTTGTAATTATTGGCGACCTGTATCATATAACATGAATGCGTTCGTGTGTGCAATAAAAAGTCAAACAGATACATATTCATAGAGAGTGAGGCATTGTGCAGAGAAAAACCCACGCGTTTGGGATTAGAGGAGACAGTTCTGGTATCAACTTTAATGTTGTACCGTTGCATGTAACCTACTTTCCTAGCTTTGCCCTTTCATTTTTGCCTTCTATTTTTTGTAACCTACTACTAACTGGAATAAGATATTTTTAGTTGATACGCACATACATACTTTAAAACAAGGTAAAGGCAAGTATATTTGTATTTGAAGTACTATAACCTGGCCTTTCAAGAAAAACATTCACTCATGCCACGATGTAATATTTACCTTATTTTTCACCCCAAAGAAAAATGAACAAATTCATAAATCTAGCTATTACGCATAATGGTTGACTAGATTTTGACACATTTATCCGGAACAAAAAAAAAATCAAACCAAACCAAAAAAATGAGGTTTGCTTCGAGTTTAGATCTAAGCAAATCTTATATCCTTAGAAATTAAAAATGAAACTAAACCAAAACTAAATCTAGAATGAGTACCTGAATTTTTATAATATAGTTTATATACTTGTGAATATTAACTATATTTTGATTTAAAACAATCAAATGTTTTTAAAATTATAAACCGATTATCCCCAAAAAAAAAGAATTACAAAATATTTTTATACGAAATATTTGAACTTATTTGAATTTTTATTCAACCCCCCCCAAAAAAAAATCTAATGTTTAATCCAAAAACTTGAATTTTCTAATTTTTTTAATTCGAATTAACAAAAAAAACAAGAACCGGACCAAACCCAAATTTTATCCAAAAGTATCTAGGATATTAGCCGGTTTCTAATTTTGTTATCCAAACTAAACAAAAACCAAAATAGCCAAACCAAAATTGTACCGAATTTTCTAACACCCAAACGAATCTTATATTCTAGACCGAAAAACCAAAAACTGAAATAAACTGAACTGAAATGATACCTAAAATTTCCATAGTTTTGACCTTAGTACCTATGTTTAATGTTCCATAATCTATTAATACAATAATCATTTAAAAGAAATCATTATCATGCTTTCAGTAAAAAGAGGTTCTATATCCTGTGGAACCACTTGGCCACAAAGATTTGGTTGGTTGCCACAAGGAATTCAAGACCCCTCTTTCTATAATCTCATATCTTCTCCAAGCTAGACAAGAATTTTTTTTTTTTTTTGAAAAGAAAGTACACAGGATTTTGCTAACGTTAAGTTGATCAAAACCGATTTTTTGTGACCGTTACCTTTACATGCAATAAGCAAATTGCAAATCGTTGTTTTCTGTATAAGAGAAAGTTCGCTAATGAAAGAGTCACTTTGTGATTCGCTATATAACAATAATTGTGTGATTTAGTAAAAAAAAAAAAACAATAATCGTGTGATAACGTACGTGAAAACAAAAAGAAATCATATTGCTTAGAGCACTATACATATATTTCTTGCAACGTGACCTATGTGTTAGGGTTTTGACGGTAGAGGACGTGATCACTTTACCGGTTAAAGATTACCCACATTGATCAAATGTTGAAGAGGTGAAATTAGTGAGTGGAGATCAATTGAGTTAGTTGTAAAACCTATGTCGACTTTAAGAGCATGATTATCAATTGTCCCTAGAGCATGGTCCTTAGAGTTTTTAATTGTTATTTTTAGGTTAGGACTTTGTTAAGGACTTTTGGAAAAAATAGCGATTATTGGTAAGACTTTTTGTTGGTCCTTAGGTTAACTTTTTTTTTTTAAAATAAGTAGTAACAAATATAACAGAAAATTACAAACATTTTATTACATTCAAAAAAAATACAAACTTCTAAACATAAAAGCAAACAAACAATTTATTCATAGGAACTTAAAAATTATACGTTATTTGGAAAATTTCCAAATTTAACCCATATATTTTCAATCAAATCATTTTTTAATTGTTCATGGGCTTGTCTATTCCGAAGGCTCGTTCGACGATCCATTGTTGAGCCGAGATTCGAAGGCATGTTGACTGAAAATGTATCCACATCTTCTCTTTCTTGAAACTCATATTTGTTATACTGAGTGAATGACGTCCGTTCATCTTCGACAATCATATTATGGAGTATGATACATGCTCTCATAATATTTCCTATTTTCTCTTTATCCCATAATTTAGACGGATTTTTGACAACGGCAAATCTAGCTTGTAGGACTCCGAAGGCACGCTCAACATCTTTTCGAACTGATTCTTGGGTTTGAGCAAAACATGAATGCTTCTGACTTTGTGGTAGTCGGATTTATTGAATAAAAGTTGCCCATTTCGGATAAATACCATCCGTGAGATAATATGCCAAATGGTACGGATTACCATTAACATAGAAGTTCACTTGTGGCGCAATGCCGTTAATAACGTCATCAAAAACAGGTGATCTATCAAGAATATTAAGATCGTTCATAGTACCTGGAGCTCCAAAAAACGCGTGCCATATCCACAAGTCATAGGAAGCAACCGCCTCTAACACAATTGTAGGTTTTCCGGTTCCTCGTGAATACATTCCTTTCCAAGCGGTTGGGCAATTCTTCCACTCCCAATGCATACAGTCGATGCTTCCAATCATCCCCGGAAATCCACGTTGTTCTCCGATATGTAGTAGTCTTTCCAGATCCTCCGGTGTGGGACGTCGTAGGTATTCATCGCCAAACAAGGTGATTATTCCGGCGGTAAAATTGTGCAAACATTTTCGAGCTGTACTTTCAGCAAGACGGATATACTCGTCTACTGTATCCGCCGCACCACCGTATGCCAATTGTCGGATTGCTGCAGTACATTTTTGTAGAGGTGAAAGGCTTGTCCGCCCGGTTGCATCTTGTGATTGTTGAAAATACGGTATCTCTGTGGAGAGACGATGAACAATACGCAAGAACAAAGCTTTGTTCATTCGAAACCGTCGCCGGAAAAGAGCGGTAGAGTACGTTGGATTTTCGCTAAAATAATCATTCCAAAGGTGATCATGGCCTTCTTCTCGGTTTCTCTCAATAACAATACGTTTTTTTCTCTCTTTTGGTTCTGGAAAAGGGGCATGGTTGTTAAAATATTCTTCGAATGGGGTTTCAAGATCGATCTCATCGTCATCATTTTGGTGGTAATGATAATGGGAAGAGGATGCCATTATAAATGAAGTTGTGTTTGTGATTGTTTAGAAGGAATCATGTTTTTGTTATAGATATAAGAAGATCAATCTCATACTTTATAGAAATGAAGTACTGGTATTTCTGATATTTTGTTGTGTAAAAGAAGACCCGTGAACGTTTGGTGGTTGGGAAAACAAACAAAACACATGTGGTTGTTGATGAAAAAAAACATAGGTAAACATGTGATATTTCGGTCTCGGTTATAACATAGTAAAAAACAACGTTGTAGATAATACGAGTCGCTACAAATACAACAACTACTGCGAGTTAATACAAATACATAATTGTCTCAAGTTCATAAAATTACCTACTTAAACATTATGACCAAGGCTATTAGCAGTACTACAAAGACCATAACACCTACTAGAATTTGAAAGCCATGCCTATTACCGTCACGCACAATCTTCTCAAGCTCAGCCAACTTCAACACCGTCTCATAATAACTATCTCTTATTTGGTTTACTTCTGACTCATAGTCACTCACAGATGCTAGATGGTCTACCTTATCAGAGAGCTGGCAAACCTGCGTATCCATGGCTCTTATCTCCTCCGTCACCGCCTTCTATAACATGAGGACTTGCTGCATAATACTCTCCAACTCGTTTCCAAAAGGTGCCTGACTTATGATCATTCCCAACAACATCATCCTTAGATGTGTAAAGCCAGGCGCTGATGAGTACCTCGTCATCAGATGGAGTCCACTTCTTTCTCACACGGTCCGTGGGAGTGTTTTCAGCTGGAGCTGGAGTTCGAGCCTGGGATTGTTGGGAACTAAAAGGGGGGATTTCTGAGGCTCATGTGTGTACACTACTGTAAGGAAAACTTCCATAAGGGAAGTTTTCATTGACAACAGTATCACTTTGGCTTTGAAGGAACTCAACATAACTAGAATATTGGGTAGTTGGAATCGTTAGATCCATAGCATGAATATTTTTCGAACTTAAGATACTATGGCAGGGATTTATTAGGAAATCAAAGGTCACCAGCAATAAGTGACAACAACTAACTACAATCTACCTAAGTCTAATCAGAAGTTATTTCACATTTTACAATTTCATTAAATTAAAACTACAGTTGGTTTAAGTGGAACTTTGATACGCAAACTATCTACCACAACCAAACTGCAATACCATTAAACACTACTCACTTTAGTTTCAAACACACTTGCTCATGTCTACTCACTTTAGCATTAACAACTAGAGTCCAATCACTACCACTCTCACAACCACTACCAGACTTAAACCACTACTTGCCCTGTCTACGGCAATTCTACCAAATGCATTAACTTCTTTCATTTATTCGAGCTCTAATCAACGTTTTGATGTATCAATACGAACATGGAAATTAACAACATTGAATTTATTATCAAATGTACTACAAGAACAACTCAGGTGAATATTTAAAACACAAATCAGTGAAAAAAATTTAAACCAAATCAGTGAAAAAAATTAAAACACAAAAGTTCATCTATCATTCAACTAGAGTTCATCTCATAGAACAAGTGGATATCAAATGTGTCTTTTAAAACACAAAACATTGAATCGCAAATGACATTCATTCAATCACAGCATGCAAATTATTTACACAAGTAAAAAGCAGATGCATAGGATCTAAAAGACCATGTATATGACGACACTATTTCAAAGCTATGGACTCAAGAAGAATTACCTTTTCGAGGGACCCTTTCGCCGTGGGAATCGCCGAGAAAATTTGGAAGTCGAAAGAGAGAGGGTGTCTGGAGAAGCATCTCGCCGTCGCGAGAGATAATCGGGAACACATGCAAATCAATTACACAAGGGAAAACCACATAAGAGCATGAATATCGAAAATATCTCAAATCGGGTACACATGCAAATCAATACCTTTTCGTATGGAAATAGACGGAGAATCTCCCCGTGAGTCAGCAGATCGGTGTCGAGGGAGTCGAGGGAGCCGTTCGCCGTGTGAATCACCGAGCCGATTTGGAAATCGAGAGAGAGACTGACGGTGAGTCACCAGATCGGTGTCGAGGGAGCCGGAGAATCTCCCCGTGAGTCAGCAGATCGGTGTCGAGGGAGCCGTTCGCCGTGTGAATCACCGAGCCGATTTGGAAATCGAGAGAGAGACTGTCCCTTCTCGCCTTCGCTCCAGAGAGAATCGGGAAGAAAAGAAAACCAAAGTCACCAGTCGAAACGACAAAGCTTTACCCCGTTTGACTCGGTTCATTCACAACAAGACATGTGGCGGTAAGGACACGAGCCAAAAACTTCTTAGCTAAGGACGTTCAGCTTTCGTCCCACAAATAAAATGGCTTTTCTGATTTAATTTTGGGCCCAAAAGTAGTAAGAAACGAACTTAAGGACCACGATATTCATGCTCTAACTAACCAAAAGGTAATGAAATTAGTGGTGGATATTAAACTCTGCAAACGCGAGAGGTCATTAGTCACAATCGAGGAACAGTAGGAAACCCTAAAGAGGCTATACGCCATGAAGAAAGAGCCCTAGTTGAGACACATCCACGTGACTTAAGCTTTTACAAAAAAAGAAAAAATCAAAACCCTGAATAATCAAATTGACCATAATCTCGTAAAAAGAACAGACAAAACATAACCTAATGTAGAAGGAACAATTTCTGTGCGCCGCCAGTTATTAATTCAGAATCATAACTGTACGATTTTCGACCCCTCTCCTTACCCCAGCATCATAATTTCCTCTCACATCCACAAACTACTGTCTAAATCATTTTTAACTAACTTTATTTATTGTTATTACCATAATACTTATTGACTGTTCTTCTTTGTCCAAAATACTATTCACGAATAGGTCTCTAAAATAATATACACTAGTGTTACATAGAATCGCAATTTTTGAAATAGTTCCAAACTTCAAAAATAATTAGTGTGAGAACAAATATTGTGTTTTCAGATTTGTGGGAACGGATACACTTTTTAAAATGGTGATTCAGTGTTCCAATTTATTAGTTTAGTTTTAATTATTATTTTCAGGAAAAATAACATGTCTTGGGCACTAAAAACAGAAGAATAAATCAAAAAGATATAAATACATTATCGAGACATCTTGAAACTCTGACTAATCAAAATTAACCTTATAACCTCTAATTAATTTATAAATTACAGTTTATGTTTAATAGTCAAACATATACATAGTTTATGTTAATTTATTTATTACACAATGTAAATTTTACGTTATGTTAAATATATGTTAATGCATAATCAATTCTATATTTAGAAAAACGTAGAAAGTAAAAATAGAATCATTCAAATATAATTTAATTTTACTTGTGTTTATGTAACTGATACAATATTTAATATATGTATAATATATAATCAATTCTATATTTATTAAAATAGTAGAAAGGTTAAAAATCATCAAGGTATGATTTAATTTAGTTTTATATAAGCAAATCATAATAAACGTAAAACATATAAAACTTAAATAAAACTGATAAAATTAATAAAAGTAAAATATAAAACCAGAAAAACTTATTGTTATTGTATATAACATCTAACATTGGAAATAGATATATAGATTTCTTTACATATAAATTAAAAACAAAAAAAAACGTCGTAATTTTAACTTATTAATTATAATTATTTATTAATAAAATATAAATATAAAATACATTATATATAACATCAAAATGTTAACAAAAGAAAAAACATGCATTTTTATATTAATTTATATATAATAAAAATGTGAAATTTGAATAAAATCAGTTAGGATTTTTTTTTAAAAAAAATCAGATTTAGAATTTCCAAAAGTGTAAAATACATATTTTTGTCATAGTATAAAATACATATGTTCTAAACTATTTTGTCAATTTATCCGTAGTTATTACCCCGATTTTAGACCATCTCCAACGCTAAATCCTTAGCAATGTTTTTTAGGAGAAAAAAGATTATAATATGTTGTTTTTAGGTTTTTGTGCCCGTTTAGTGTCTTCCACCCCATAAATAAGGATCGATTCATGGGCAAGTTTGTTACTGTTTTGGTCAGTTTTCTATTTTTTTCTTTTTAAATTCGAGCAAAAAAAGAAAAAATAATAAAATATTTCAAAAGTTGTTTTTTGGTTATCGAGCCTTCATTTCAGGGTTGGGGTTGCTCTTATGTTCTAACATGATCCTCGTTAAACGCACTTTACTTTCTCTCTGATTGAGTGATCACAAGTCAAAAGACGTAAGGCTTTTTTATTTTAAAGAAATGATGTTATTTTTCCCTCTATAAATACGTTATCAGCTACCATCCCATTCAGGTACCTCAACAACCCTAAGAGAACCACATAGCAAAATAAATACTTACTTTGTTTACAATAAACACTCCCTCAGGTCATCAAACCATGGATGAAGCAATCATGAGACTAGAAGGTGCTGAGCACAGAGAAACCAACAACCATTCTCTAAAGAGAAAGCCATCAAGAACTTCCTCCACCGCTCCATACTCTCCCGGAGGTGTAACCACCGCAAAATCTACCCCCGGAGCTGGTGCTTCCGGTGGCACCGCCATCAGGTACCGAGGCGTGAGGCGCAGGCCATGGGGTCGTTACGCTGCTGAAATACGCGACCCCATGTCCAAGGAGAGACGTTGGCTGGGAACATTTGACACTGCCGAGGAAGCAGCTTGCGCATACGACTGTGCTGCTCGAGCCATGCGTGGTCACAAAGCTCGAACCAACTTCGTCTACCCATTAATCCCTTCACTTGACTCTTACCACCACCGTATTTTCTCGTCTCCTACGATGAACATGTTCCTTCCACGCGACGTTTTGAACTCTCAGTATCTTTCTCCTTTCGTTTACCCACTCCCTAACGTAACCGGCCCGGTTTATGATTCATTCGCTAATAATGTCAACGATGTCTCTGAAGATCACTCGCCTAAAGCGAAGAGGTCTAGTACCATTGAGAACGAGAGCATGGTATCAGTCCTCGAACCAGAACCAGCTGGGTCTGGTCTTCTTCAAGAAGTTGTTCAAAGCTTCTTGCCCAAACCTACCCCTCAACAAGCTGTTACACCTCCATCGACCATTGGTGTTTTCCCGACAATGCTAGAGACTAGCTTTCAGACAGATCTTTGTTTTACGGACCACGTCAATGTTGAAGGAAATGGATTCGGTCAGGTGAAATATCATGGAGAGTTGGGATGGGTCGATCATGAGGGTGGGTTTGATTCAACTAAGATGCATCAGAATGGAAATGCCGGAATGTTTTATAAGTATTGCTTTAATGATTACTAAACCATTATGGTTGCGTTTTTTACGTGTTGATCACTCGACTGTTTCTTTAGGGTTATGAGAATAGTTAGGGTTAGCTAACTCAAGAACCTTTTTGTCTTTCGTTTCTCCGTCTAGTTGTATGATCAATTTAATTATCTACCATGTTAGATTGTTTATGCAAGGACAATATTTATCCTTTTGGGAGCTTTATTTCTTTTGGTAAATCAGTATGAAAAAGGTTAATTGATGGTATATGTTTGACATGTCGAGTAGGGAGTTAAAGAGGATAACTATATGACAAAAGTATATAAATTAAAAAGTACTCGTGAAGGGGGAATGAAGACAACACCAAAAGGACAAAAGGAGACATATGTTTTACTATGTCATTCTAAATTGGGCTGGGCCCTAAAACTAAAGCCTACAAGCTTGTAAACATTTTAATTTTCTTCTGTTTATTATGAATGCCAAAGTTACAAAAAAAAAAAAAAAAAAGGACAAAAGGAGACATCTAGAAAACTAGATTTTTTCTAATAAGTTGACTTCGATATCCATAAAGACAGCCTTTGTCTTCTTTCCATGCCCTCTCAAATCATTGGAAGCACATATTTTGAACTTTACAATATCGTTACTCTTTTTTGAAGGTTTGATCAAAGGTCGGAGTATTTGCTCCATCAAAACTCGATAGATAACCGTATATTTACTTGGATTTGCATCATTGCATGGTTAGAAATGTAGCCTAGTTTCCGTGAAGTAATCATATGTAGATAGCAAACAATCGATAAAAAGACTTTTATCAAAAGAAATAAGTTTGCCAAACAAGATAGCATTTCATATGTATATATATATTACTAGTTGATTATTTTCGTGTTTATGCACAAATATAAATATTAACAAAATAAATATATTGTAATAATTAACTAATACTTTATCTTCATTTTTACTTATTTTATAATTATTGATGATTTGTTATAAATAATATTATTCTATTTTAATTGGACATGTGATTTTGAATATATAGTATAGTTGTTTTAGTTATTATTTGGGTATATTGGATTGCGTATATTTCTCAAAATTCAACCATAACAATTTATGTTCTTAACCGATTAAAGTTTTGATTTAATTTTATTATTTGCATTTAGTTATGTTGTTATTTTAGATTTTAAATATATTTTATTAAGTTCAGGTATAATTTACTCATACAAGAAAATATCTTGATATAAAGAAAATATTTTTATTAGTTTACATATATATAATATGTCGCATATTTCTGTTTATGAAATAAATTGTATTTCGCTGTCTTGTATTTGATTATATATCTCTATTTATACTTCAATATATAAATAAAATCTATTTAAATGAACTATATATATATTATGTTATTAAAGATTAATTTTAAAGGGAATATAAATTTTTTTATATCAAATTATTTTTTTGTGCATTTTACCTTTTTGAAATCATATTATGTAATTTATAAATTGTTTCTTTCAATAAATTTATTATTTTTATTATATATGTTATTTGAAAATAATATCAAAGAAAATAAAAAATTTAAAAAATATTTTTTTGATAATGACAATTAGATATAATTTTTTGATTTATTAAGTTTATGTATATAACTAACCTTCATAAGAGTAAGAGTTAAAATCAGCGCCATACGTAAGAATTTGATTTTAAATAATATATATTTGTAATAACTTGATCTAAATAAACTTGAGAAATTGTCAAAAATACCACTTTCCTTTTACCACTTTTCAAAAATACCTTAATCACTTTTACTTTTGTTTTTTAAGAGGAAAAAACACACTTATAACCCTTGGGTTAATTAATCTAAGACTTAGGGTTTAGAGTTAAGGGGTGGTGTAGGGTGGAAGTAGGGTTTAAGAATTTAAAATTTAAGATTCTAATTAATTTTAAAAATATTTGCCCCTTAAAAAATGGTATTTTTGAAAGTGTCTCTTTAATGAATGTAAAAATGAAAAGTGGTACAATGAAAGTGGTATTTTTGAAAATTCCCCAATAAACTTGTAGTAATATTTTAGTTTCTTCTCTTAAATCTGTTAAAATAATTTTGAAAATGATATTATTAAGTATTTAAATAAACATAAAAAATTCAATTTGTTAAAATATGTTATATAAGTCAAAGTTACGTTTGAACATTAAAAAGTACCCAAATTTTGTTTTTGGAAACATTTTTGAGAAAAAAATAATATATAAGTAAAATATTAATTTAATAGAAACAGAGAATTTTTCAAAAATATCATTTTCGTTGTACCAATTTTCATTTTTACTTTCATTAAAGAGACATTTTCGAAAATACTACTTTGTTAAAGGGTAATTTTTTTTAAAATTAATTAGAATCTAAATTTTACAGTCAAAACCTAATCTCGTTCTACAGTCAAAACTTAATCTCGTTCTCACTAGTTTTGATTTCAGTCAGAAACAACTTTGCTGCTATTAATTAGATCAATTATATGTCTACTTCGATCCAAATATTTAACATAATACCAAGGTGTTTCTGGCCTAATGGTAATACAAAGGGATTGGTTCTTTTGTGTCATAAGTTTAAATTACCTTTGTTATATGGAGAGGTACTTTTCAAATAGAAATCTAAATACTGACTCCAAATCTAGAAGAGATTATGGGTCTAAACCCAGAACTTCCATTCTATTGTGTAACTTAAAAAAAAAAAACTAACATAATATATTTATATCTAATGAATTAAGAGCATCCGCAGCGGTTATTTTTTTTCATGAGTCTCGTAAACATACAATTAATATAATAATAGATAGTAAGAGAGAATACAAGAGAATCGTCTTCTTGAGATTTTTTTAACATCTTAAGAGACTAGAAAACATATTTCTATGTTATTGATACACTTGTGTTTTATCACTTTAAATTTTAATCATGTAATTAATTTATTTTTATAAACTAAACAATAGTAGTAAGATCTACTTGAGAAACTAACCGCTAATGATGATTAAGGCAGCTCCAGATTAGTGGGTCCGAATTATCGAGGTTATGTATTTGTAAAACGATAACAAATTGGACCCGGGCCTGTAAAAATCTCGTCTCTTCGTTCTAAGGCTATTGGGCTTTTCTTATTTCTTTTGTTGGTGTACAGTCAAAAGCTGCATCACTTTTTGACCAAGCAACAAGGGCACGTCTCTATATTGGACAAAGAGAAGCACGTTTTTCTAACGTTCTCTGTTCAAGCTTTGGCATCAGATGCATCATTATTAAAGCATCTAATTCGATCAAGCTATGATGAATAACGAACATTAACTACTATTTACCGTTCCATTTATACTCATGGCATATAATTTTGAATATTATATACGCTTGGCCTAGATCTCAAGGATCCGACGTCGTTCGAATAGTGTGCTCCACGTTGTAAAATGTTATCCAATCAATAATATTGCTTCTTGTCGAAGCTAACCTCTTGCACCCTATATCGTATTAGATCCTAATCTATCAGACTATCATTATGCCAAATCTATAGACATGTGTATAGAAGTATATTTCTATATTTGCTCGGAAAAGACAAAAGGAAAAAGGGAATCGGATTCACCTCATCTTTTTGTGTTGACTTCAGGTACCTCACTACTTCTCTATATAAAGATACCTAAGATAGTTTTCAAAGGTATCTCTAACAAAACCATACTCATAACAAATAACAAGAGAGAAAAGGCTTTAATTTACAAAAGAATGGTACTTGGAAACGCCTCCAATCACAAATCTCACCATCATCACCATCACCATCACCATCACAATCACCAGGCCTCGATGAAGGAGTACCGAGTTTCCTATGCAACTACTGAAGAACCGATGCAGGTCTTCGGACATGCAGATTTGAGGATGAAGAAGAGCGAGAAGATGGGTAGGAGAGAAGTTGCAAAAGAGAAAGAGGATGTTGACAAGGAAGCAGAGGAGTTCATCAAGTTTGAGCATAGCAAGTTCCGTAAGTGGATGACTTAATTAGAGCGTCCAATGTATTGATGATACGTAAGAAACAATAAGGATTGATGCAACCATCTTCTGGTTTTTATTTTGGTTTTTGTAACAAAATGGATTGATGTTGCCTTTCTCTAAAAGGCGCATCTATATAAACAAATAAAGACTATAACAGGTATTGTTCTTAACTTCCAGAACCTTAAGTCGCACTTTAAATGTAAATGATATCACATTTCCAGGGATTTTAACCTAATTTATGAATTGGATGAGTGTTGTTCAATGCACAGGTTAATCAAACCAGATTTGCCTATATGTAAATCATTGTCCCCATGTATGGTCCAACGTTTCTAGATGTCATCCTTACAACCGTCTCAAACTTAGTTTAAAAGTGTAATAAAGTAGTTTTGAAAGTTAATAATTTCATCTTATATGTTTGACATTTCTTTTGAAATTATAAGTTCTAAATTAGTAGTCCAAAAATGTAAAAATTTAGATCATAATTTATGTATGTATTTTTAAATAGTTCTCAAAGTTTTTTTTTTTACTTTTACACTAGAGTCCTTTTTGACTACTCCATTCGCCCATGTTATTAGACGATCATGATACCTCATGAAAAATTTGAATTATTTTGAAAACCAATTTTTAAGGTAATTAAACACCCTGAAAATCCCCAAATTTCAACCAAAAATATTTGAGATGCGAAGCCATTGTTTCCATGGCATATGCTCTCTGAGTAGACGTGGTGATTCTCCCATTAATTAACTTATACAATAAATAAAATTTAAACACACATAGCTATTCAAGTCCTTGCTATGAAAAAAACCTTTCCATACCAAAATGGGGTGAATACATAAACAGTTAAACACCAAAAGGTTAAGAAAGGGACGATGCAAAAAAAAAAAAAAAAAGAGACAACACAGAACATATTGGATGTCGGTATCTTCCTATAACATAGCAAAAGCCAAAATAAAACATTCAACAAGATACTTCCACCACTAGAGAATGAATCTGCAAAGAGGAGAGTTCGTGTGGTTATTACCAAACCAGTTGTCTAGACAAAGCTCTGTGGAAAAAATGTTTGCAAGAAACCAACTCACTCAGTTCTTCTTCCCCTTTAAACCCACGAAGCTGTACACCTTTCTTTTTTTTCTTCATTTCCTTCTCATCTGTTTTCACAGAGATACTTGAACTGCATTATCGAGATTCTTCTTCTCATCACGCAACATGCTCGTCTTTCTTTATCTTCATGGAGGCTTCAGGATCGTATGGAACGATTTGAAAAACAAACATCACCATGTTCTTCAACAGAGTGACAAAAAAAAAAAAACAATGTTCAACACCAGAAGTGGTAGTACCTTCTGACCCTATCGGAAATTGCGAAATACCCATTATTTTTATACATCTTTTCGTTGTATAGTATTCACAAAGAAGGGAATGTGCAGTTTTTTTTTAAAGTTTAAAAAGTTTTGAGAATCTTCAGAAGGAGAGAAATTGAAAGAGGAGGATTAGCCACCACTCATATTTCAATGGCCAATGGGCGATTAGGGATTTTCAAAAAAAAAACGAGCAGTGGTCTAAACATGTGTCACCACTAGAGAGGTTGTTCTTAGAGACTTATCCCCTCTCAATGCTTGTATTCCGTGGTCTGCTGTTTCTATGACACACACAACATAGCAATATTTTTTCCAAGTCCACACACATGGTCTGTTTCAACTCCTCAAAAATCTTTTTTTCTTTTTTATTTTTTGGCAAAAGTGATTTGATAGATCGTGTAGAGTTTATTGACAAAGTCTCTTTATATCATCATCCGATAGTATCTGATTGAAGAAGTATCTATATATTACTTATAAAGATCTGCATGTAAATGTTGGGAAGAAGCACTCCTGACTGCAGCAAGAATGGTAAGATCCTATTGAAAGGTGGTTTTGAACTTGTAACGATTTGAAATATTCATTCTCTCCGTTATCTACTCTGCTCTCGAACATTTTCCATTCCATATGGCATCTATCTCTCACCTGCATAAACAACAACCACATTTAAAGACATATATTGGCATACATCTAGTTGCTTGCATGTCAAGTTATTGTTCTAGAATACATAACAAGACCAAACTCTCTAAAACAAGAATAATGCTAGAGGATGGACCAATCATTTGTTACAACCCACCATGTTAAGTATCCAAAATTCAAACTGATCAAATAATAATATTTTAGTTCTTGATGAGAATCAACCCAAGATCAATATGGATATATGCCGAATCCTAAGAGATTACCATTGGACTACGACTACTAGTTATCTTATCTTCTTTTTTTTTTCTGAAAAAAGCTGCATCACTTTTTGACCATGTAACGAGGGCATGTCTCTATGTAGGAAAAAGAGAACCAGGTTTTTCTTACGTTCTCTATTCAAGCTTTCGCATCAGATGCATCATTATTAAAGCATCAAATTCGATTAATCTATGATAAATAACCAACATTAACTACTATTTAAAGTTCCATTTATACTAATTGCATATAACCTTGAATATTATATACCCTTGGCCTACACCTCAAGGATCTGACGTCGTTCGAATAGTGTGCTCCACGTTGTAAAAATGTTATTGAATCAATAATATTCGCTTCTTGTCGAAGCTAACCTTTTACACCCTATATCGTATTAGATCCTAATCTATCAGACTATCATTATGCCAAATCTATAGACATGTGCATATAATATATTTCTATATTTTCTCGGAAAAGACAAAAGGGAATCGGATTCACCTCATCTTTGTGTGTTGACTTCAGGTACCACACTACTTCTCTATATATAGATACCTGGGATAGTTATCAAAGGTATCTCTAGCAAAACCATACTCATAAGTCATAACAAATAACAAGAGATAGAAGGTTTTAATTTAGGGTTTTCTGCAAAAAAACCCTCAATGTAATTTTCTTTTGCAATTTAACCCACGAAATGAAAAACCTACAGGTCAACCCTTCAAATCTTAGTCAAACCGCAATATAAGCCACCGGTATATTGATGACGTGGCAGCCGTTTATTATTTAACAGAAATCAAAACTACGTCGTTTTGATATTAAGCAAAAAAATATTGTATCTGGCGGGTATTGAACCTGTCACCAAGACTTACCACGTCAAGCTTGAAAACCAACACACCTATCATATATAAATTGGTAAATGGTATAGACGAATATGTATATAAGCACACAGAGACATTACGCATTAAACTAAAAACAGAATCCGAAGGGATTCGAACCTACCACCACAACCAAATATAAGAGGCAACTAAACCACTACGCCAGTAAGCACATTCGTTTACTAGTTATACGAAATAATATATATACTATGTATGCCGTTTAAAACTGCACCTCTTCCACTTTAAAGTTCGTTTAAACAAAAGTAATTAACTTTCCAGTTGCTGCATATCGCGAATTAGGAGGGTTCTCAGAGTGGGGAAATTGGGGCTTTCTACTCAACCTTCAAATTTTCAATTGATTATGAGATTCATGATGATTTAAGGCGATTTCATCAGTTTTGTCCTCTATTCTAAAAGAATTGAACAGGAGAAGAGGCAATGGCATTGAGGTTAGTAACCAAAGACCTTCTTTGATAATTTTTTTTGAATTGATTGATAGATTTCTTTGTTTTTCATTAGTTAGTGATTTTCTTACAGTTTTGATCTATATTTACGATGTGGTGGATATTGGAGTAGCAAAGACGAATATCTTGGAGGGGAAGTTCATGTAGGTGGTAGAAGAGTAGCTGATGGTTTTACTTTGCAGTCGGTTCTCACACTTGTGGAATACGTAGGCTATGAAGACAACATGAACCAAGTATCATGGTTTCCACCTGAAACTCCTGAGAAGAAAGAAGACATCATCGACGATGTGATAATGAACAAAGTGGTTCACTATTCAATTGGATCTGGAGCAATGATGTTGTTTATCGTCAGAGAAGATGATCCTTATATGGGTAGGCATCGTAACATGAGAGGCTCGTTGAATGATGTTGAGGATGAAGATGATATTGGGAATGTCAGGGCTAATGAGGATGATAAGGTAAATGATTCTTCTGATAGTGATTCTGAGACTGATGAGAGAGGTGGTGTGATAGAGCATGATGATCCTTTTGGTGTTAGTGATAGTGAAGTTGGTGATTCAATTGTTGATGATAATCCGACAATATTCATGTTGGGACAACAATTTTCAAACATAGCAGCTTTCAAAACTGCTATAACAAAATATGCTGTGAGGAAGAAGAGGGATATCAAGTTTGATAAGTCTGATAGTAAGCGTGTTGTGGCAATTTGTTCAGAAAAGAAATGTTCGTGGAGGATCTCAGGTTCCATTAATAGCAGCAGCACCCGAGTTGTTGTTAGAGCATACCAAGAGGAACACAATTGCACATGGCAAGGTAGAGTATCTTTGTTGACGAATAGTAGGATTGCAGATATTTACATTGAGGAATTCAGAATTAATCCCAATATCTCATCTCTTCAGTTGCAGCAAAAGCTTCAAAGGCGTAATATTAATGTGTCAGAAACAATTTGTGAAAGGACAAGACTGAAATGCTTGCAACAATTTGATGACGAGCAAGCTCAGTCTTTTTCAAGGTTGTTTGACTATGTGGAAGAGTTGAAAAGCACAAATCCTGGATCTACAGTTGAATGTGAGGTGAGGCAGACAAGATTCTATAGGTTTTATGTGTGCTTTCAGGCGCTTAAGGATGGGTGGAAGGGTGCTTGTAGGAAAATTATCCACATTGATGGTACATTTCTAAAGTGGAGAATGAATGGAATGTTATTAGTTGCTTGCGGAAGAGATCCTAATGAACAGACTTTCCCTATCGCATGGGCCATTGTGGAGGTTGAAAATAAAGATAATTGGTTATGGTTTCTTGAGCATTTGGTTGAGGACCTAGACCTAGGGCTAGGTAATGGTTTAACTCTAGCAAGTGACCAACAAAAAAGTCTTATATTAGCGGTTCAAGATGTGTTACCATATGTTGAGCATAGGATGTGTGCTCGACATGTGTACTCCAATTGGAAGAAGAAATATGGTGGGGCTGTATTCGAAGATCTGTTCTGGGGTGCTGCTGATGCTTACTACATAGCACGTTTTGAGAAGAAGATGGAAGAATTGAAGAAGATTTCAGTCGCTGCATATGATGATTTGAAGATTTCTCAGTCTTGCCCGTGGTCAAGGGCATTTTTCACTGAATACTCATCTTCTGATGCTGTTGAGAACAACTTAGGGGAGTCTTTCAATGCAGCTATAAGGATAGCAAGAACAAAACCGGTTGTGGAAATGCTTGAAGATATAAGAAGAAAAGTAATGGTGAGCAACCACAAAAAAAGAGCTGAAGCTAATAAGTGTAGGGCAAACTATACTTATAAATCAGTAGCAAAACTCGAAGAACAGATTGAACTAGCAAAGAATTGTAGTCCTTTGAGTTGTGGATTAGGAGACTATGAAGTTGGGTACTTCAATGATAGGTATGTGGTGAATATGAGAGGTGACATATCTTGTACTTGTAGGATGTACAAGATCAGTGGCATTCCTTGCTGCCACATTGTCTCAGCCTTGCGTTTAGAGAAAAATACTGATCAAGACCCAAAAACACTTATATCTGATTGGTTCACCATTGAGAAACTGAAGACATGTTATGCATATCCTTTAAAGCCCGTCAATGGCATGAACATGTGGAAGGTGACAACTAATGTGAGGGTCAATCCTCCTCCGTTTAAGAAACCTCCAGGGAGACCACCAGGTAAAAAGAGAAAAAGAGATAAAGGTGAACCTAGAGAACCACCAAAGATTTCAAAGCGAGGAACAAAAATAGTATGTATTTTCTCTTTTTCAGTCTTGTTTTGTTGTTTATTTTTCTTCTCTTGTTATTTATGCTTTTCATATTTTTTCTTTCATTTCTAGCACTGTGGAAATTGTGGACAAGAAGGGCATAACAAGACGTATTGTAAAAATCATCACGTCCCGAAACCACCCAAGAATCGACCTGGAAGGCCACGCAAGGAAGTGATTCCATCTGCTTCAGCTCCTCTTTTTATTCATGCACCAGAGGCCACACCTGGAAGCCGAAGGAAGTGGTTTGCCTCTGCCTCACAACCTGAACATGATGTCCCAAGCCTCTCATCTGCACTCCCAAAACGAGGGCCTGGAAGGTCTAGAAAGAAGCTCTCAAAAGATGTCTCATCGTCTCAACCATGACTTTTCTATTTTCTTATGATGTGTGTTTTTGTCTTTGTCGGATTTAATAATTTATATGTGTTTTTTTGTTAGAATTATGTGGAAGAATTTGTTAAACTTATGTGTAAGATGTTAATATCACTTTGTCTCAGGTCAAAGCAACAAAGTTTGAAATCACTTTAAATCATCATGAATCTCAGAATTGATTTATATGGGATTTTGTGTAATTAATAAACGAATGTTGTCTACTGGCGTGATGGTTTGCTTGCTTGTTAGGTTTGGTAATGGTGCCAGGTTCGAAGCCCAGCGAATTTAAATTTTTGTTTAGTGTGTATATCTGTTTTTCTGTATATATAAGCTTCCGCTAATTTAGGTTACATATATTTGATAGGTGAGTTGGCTTGCTACCTTGTTCTGTTTGGTCGCAGTACAGGGTTCAAAACCCGTCGGATACAATATTTTTTGAATGCTTAATATCAAAACGACGTAGTTTTGATTTCTGTTAAACAATAAACGGCTGCCACGTCATCAATATACAGGTGGCTTATATTGCTATTTGACTAAGATTTGAAGGGTTGACCTGTAGGTTTTTGATTTCGTGGGTTAAATTGCAAAAGAAAATTGCATGGAGGGTTTTTTTGCAGAAAACCCTTTAATTTACACAAGAATGGTACTTGGAAACGCCTCCAATCACAAATCTCATCATCATCATCATCATCATCACCATCACCATCACAAGGACTCGATGAAGGAGTACCGAGTTTCCTATGCAACTACTGAAGAACCGATGACGGTCTTCGAACACGGGGATTTGAGGACGAAGAAGAGCGAGAAGATGAGTAGGAGAGAAGTTGCAAAAGAAAAAGAGGATGTTGACAAGGAAGCAGAGGAGTTCATCAAGTTTGAGCATAGCAAGTTCCATATGTGGATGACTTAGAGCGTCTAGTCTATTGATGATGAGTAAGAAACAATAAGGACATACCATAGTTTATATATATGATATATTGTTCTCGTCCTTTTTTTTGGTGCAACCATCTTCTCATTTTTATTTTGGGTTTTGTAACAAAATGGATTGTTGTTGCCTTTCTCTAAAAGGCGCATCTAAATAAACAAATAAAGATTATAACTTGTATTGTTCTTCACTTCTAGAACCTTAGTCGCGGTTTAAATTAGAATGATATCACATTTCCAGGGTTTTTAACCTATTCTTTTAGTTGGATGAGTGTTCGATGCACAGGTTAATCAAATCTAATTTGCCCATTTGAAAATCATTCTCCCCATGAATGGTCCAACGTTTCTAGAAGTCACGCATTAGGACATCTCCAATGATTATTCTCATTTTTGTACTCATAATGATGTAAATATTAAATGAATTTTTTTTGACAACAATACAAAATGAGTTTGAGTTTTGTTCCAATGATTTTTGGGGAATTTTCATTTTTACCAATGTATTGGTACCCTTTTCTTTTTTAACTTCATTAAACAAACATTTTCATAAATATCATTTTTTAAAGCAATTTTTTTAAAAATTAATTAGAATCCTAAAGTTTACATGCCTAAACCCTACCCCACCCCTCAACTCTAAACCCTAAGTCCTAGATTAATTAACTCAATTGTTATAAATGTGTTTTTCCTCTTAATTTTTTATATAGCTTACAAATTTTACCCAAAATAATTTTTATTTTTAATAAACAATTATTATATATATATATTATTTTTAATAAACAATTATTATATATATATATAAGTCTAGTTTTTAAGAATATACAATAGTTTATATGAATTTATAATTGTGTTAATGAAAAAAAGAGTAATTTTATTAAAGAATAAAACACATATATTTAATATTTTTAATATAATCAAGATTATGTAAAAGTTTAAAGACCAATTTGTAAATAAATTTTTTCTAACATAAAAATAAGGTTGTGAATAGTATTCTCTCAAATTTGATGTGATACTATTTATATCTTTATTTTTTATTTAAAATGATGTACTATTGGAGAAAGTTTTTTTTCTCATGTTTTCCTTAAAAATAATGTACCACTAGCTGTTACACCTCCATCGACCATTGGCGTTTTCTCGACAATGCTAGAGACTAGTTTTTGTTGGGATTGTGAAAGCCCATGTCCAACTCTATATTATTTTATTAGTATGATATTGTCCACTTTGGACCTAAGAGGCTGGCTCGCATGGATTTATTTTTGGTTTCCTTCCCAAAAGGTCTCATACTATTAGAGTTGGATTTCTCTTTATATATTAGACACTTCTTGTCTAAACTTGCAATGTGGGACTTTGTTTGATATCTCACATTCTCCCCCTCAAACTAAGGACCACACTCATCTCGTGTGTTTTTCCTTTGGCGAATCATCTTGGCACCATCTTGTACCACTAATCGCATGGTTTCCTTTGAGAATGTTCCTTTCAGCGAAACTCCTTTATCGCAAGGTTATTTTGAGAATATTACTCCCACACTTCCAGGATCTTTTGACTTGATCTGCCGAACTTCCCTTTCCTACTTTTCTTACTTGAAGGGTATTTTTGGTATTCTTGTAGATCTTTGTCAAACCGCTATGATACCAATTGTTGAGATTGTGAAAGCCCATGTCAAACTCTATATTATCTTATTAGTACGATATTGTCCACTTTGGGCCTAAGAGACTGGCCCGCATGGATTTACTTTTGGTTTCCTTCCCAAAAGACCTCGTACTATTAGAGTTGGTCTTCTTTTTATATATTAGACACTTCTTGTCTAACTTCCAATGTGGGACTTTGTTTGATATCTCACCGTTTTCAGACAGATCTTTGTTTTCCGGACCACGTCAGTGTTGAAGGAAATGGATTCGGTCAGGTGAAATATCATGGGGAGTTTGGATGGGTCAATCATGAGGGTGGGTTTGAGTCAGCTAAGATGCATCAGAATGGAAGAATGTTTTATCAGTATTGCTAAAATGATTATTAAACCATTATGGTTGGTTTTTACGTGTTGGTCACTCCACTCTTTCTTTAGGGTTATGAGAAAAGTTAGGATTTAGCTAGCTCAAAAGTCTTTTGTCTTCTGTTTATCCGTCTAGTTCTATGATCAATTTAATTATCTACCATGTTAGCTTGGTTTACGCAAGGACGATATTTATCTTTCTTTCCAAAAAAAAGAGTATGTGAGCTTTATTTCTTTTGGTAAATCAGTATGAAAAAGGTTAATTGATGGTATATGTTTTTGACATGTCGGGAGCAAAGTTAAAGAGGATAAATATATGACAAAAATATATAAATTAGAAAATACTCGTGGAGGGGGGAATGAAGACAACACCAAAAGAACAAAAGGAGACATCTAGAAAGCTAGATCTTTTCTAATAAGTTGACTTCGAAATCCATAAAGACAGCCTTTGTCTTCTTTCCATGCCCTCTCAAATCATGGGAAGCACATATTTTGAAGTTTACAATATCGCTACTCTTGTTTGAAGGTTTGATCTGTGGTCCGAGTATTTGCTCCATCAATACTCGATAGACAGCCGTATATTTACTCGGATTTGCATCGTTGCGTGGTTAGAAATGTGGCCTAGTTTCCGTGAAGTAATCATATGTAAATAGCAAACAATCGAAAAAGAGTTTTTAATTGACTGGACTAAAGATCTCTAAACTGGTTGGTGACGTGGCAAGGCTCTGAGGCGATATTTTGGTGATTAGGGTTTCAAGGTGTTTTCTTCCCCAAGGCAGCTTGCCGGCGCCGCCAGAGGGTTTCCGATGGAGGTCCCGGCTAGTTCCAACTCGTCGGAAGTGGGCTCACAGCCTATTACGAATTTGACGGTTCCAAAAGGCAATTGGATTCGAGCAGTTCAAGGAGAACAAAAAGGTCTAAAGAAGTATGATGTTAACGTGGTAATGAAGGATGGAGTGGGTTCGATAATCGTTCCTGAAGAAGTGAAAGAGGCATCTCCATTATGGGATGAGTTTTTTATGGGAAAGTTTCTGGACAAGGCGCCTCATATAGCCAAAGTTCATGCAATAGTCAACAAGATTTGGTCTTTGGGAGATAAAACTCAGATGGTTGATGTATATATCATTAACTCAAACACTATGAAATTTAGGGTTCCAAACGCGCCCACAAGGAAACATATACTTCGTCGTGGTATGTGGAATTTGGCTGGCATACCAGTGGTTATATCTAAATGGTCTCCTTTTGTGGAGGAGGACCAACCAGAGGAGAAGTCCATACCACTATGGGTGCATCTCAAACACGTTCCAATGAACTTGGTATCTTGGAAGGGGTTAAGTTTAATAACGAGCCCAGTCGGAGTTCCTGTTAGGCTTCACCCGGAAACAGCGCAATGCATTAACTTAAAACGGCCAAAGATTTTTGTGAACGCCGACCTCACTAAAGAACTACCTCAATCGATGTGGTTCAATTTCAATGGCAAAGAAACTCTAGTGGAATATATTTATCCTTGGCTCCCATCGAGATGCTCTAACTGTACAAAGTGGGGACACTTGGAAAAAGCATGTTTGGCGCCTCCAAGGATCTCTGGAGTTCAAGCAAACTCAGAAACTGAAGAAGGTGAGATTGTGAGCACATCAGATATCGAGAAGGTATCCTTGGAGATGCCAGCGGATATGCAAGGAAAAGAAGTTCCTGAAACAAACCAATTGAAAGAGAAGGAAAAAGAGCAGATACCCGAAGTGGGTTTAGCAGGGACAATAGACAAACCAGAGGATGCTCAAACAGAGAAAACAGAGGAGGTTAGACCAGTTGACGAAGGAACTAAATCGCAGGAGATGGGGTGGTCGGAAGTATCCCCAGGGAAAGCAAGTAGATCACCAAAGAAACCTTCAGCAGTTAAACATGTCGAAACAGCCTCAAGATTCTTGGTCCTATCCCCACCGGAGGAAGAAAACGAGGAAAATGAAGACGGTTGTGAGGGAGGTTCCGAGGAAAGTTTGGAGGGAATTTCTCTGGGAGGTTATGAGAATAAAGCAAAACAAGGGGAACCGGAGGACTCACCGGAAAAGAATATTCAACAAACAAGAGAGAAGGAACAAAACGTGGTTATCCTAAGGCAGTCTCTACCTAGAGGCTCTAAGGATAATCATAAGTTCTTATTTGATTCCAATGCTCAGAAAGCCAAGGAGACTGAGTCTCTGGCTCCGGGCAAAAAGTCGTCTCGCAAACATTTTTAATGTCTGGTTTCTTCTGGAACATCAGAGGATTCAATAAAAAAACTAAGCACTCTGTTATTCGAGAATGGATCAGAAAAGAATCGTTCCAGTTTGGCTGTCTACTGGAGACGAGAGTAAAGGAGGCAAAGGCAGATCGCATTGCTGAGTCAGTATTTGGAGATTGGTCTTTCCTATCCAATTATGAAAATAATAGGTTGGGAAGGATTTGGGTTGTTTGGAGTCCGAAGGTTAGGGTGACTCCATGTTTTAAAAGTAGCCAAGTAATCACTTGTGCTATCTTATTGGAAGGAATGGTGGAAGAAATATTTTGTTCCTTTGTTTATGCTGCCAACACAGTGGAGGGAAGGAATGATCTATGGCAGGATCTGAAATTCCATCAGGACTCGCCTATGATACGAAACAAACCATGGTTGGTTTTTGGAGATTTTAATGAGATTTTGGAGGAGGAAGGGCATTCGGGCAATGAGAACTTGACGCTGGAATCACATGGAATGAGAGATTTCCAAAGTGTGGCTAACTATTGTTCACTCATAGATATGTCGTATCAAGGCCCCAAGCTCACTTGGAGCGACAAGCGGGACAATGATTTAATCTGCAAGAAACTGGATCGTACGTTGATGAATGCCGCTTGGTTGCAGACTTTCCCTCAAGCATATTGTGTTTTTGAGGCGGGAGGGTGCTCTGATCATATGCGCTGTCGCATTATGATACAAGAAGGGATGGCAAGAGTCCGAAAACCTTTCAAATTCATAAATGCAATGGTAGATTTCCCGGAATTTCTGCCACTGGTTGAAGAATTTTGGTCATCTACAGACCCCCTGTTTCACTCAACCTCGGCTTTGCATCGGCTGTCTAAGAAACTGTAGCTTTTGAAACCATTATTAAGAAGACTGAGTAAAGACCATATAGGAGATATTCAGAAGAAAACAAAAGCAGCGTGGGTCTATCTCTGTGAACGCCAAAATACTACGATGCTCACCCCGATTCAAGAAAATATGAGAGAGGAATCGATCGCTTATGATCGCTGGAATTTTTTGTCCAATTTGGAGGAAAAAATTCTTTGTCAAAAAGCCAAAGTGCATTGGCTGGGCATCGGGGACGGTAACAACAAGCAGTTTCATCGGGCTGCGCAAGTCAGGGAAGTCCGCAATGCGATCCGGGAGATCCATAGAGAAGATGGTATTGTAGCCAAAAGTCAAGAAGAAATCAAAAAGGAAGCAGTGGGGCATTTCTCACGGTTCCTATCTCATAAGTCGGATGATTTTGTGGGAACGTCTGAAGCTGAGCTTAAACAACTCTTGGGTTTTGAATGTGATGAAATAGACATGAGGCTACTGGATAGGGAAGTATCAACGGAGGAGATAAAGAATGTGCTATTCCCGATGGCCGCAAACAAGTCCCCTGGACCGGATGGGTTCACTTGCGAATTCTATAAATCTGCCTGGTCGGTTATTGGTAATGACTTTGTAATAGCAGTACAATCTTTCTTCACCAAGGGTTTTCTACCAAAAGGTATTAATTCTACCATCCTAGCTCTTATACCAAAGAAGAATGAAGCAATAAAAATGGGAGACTACAGGTCCATCTCTTGTTGCAATGTCTTATATAAGGTGCTGTCAAAGATTTTAGCAAACAGGTTGAAAAAGATTCTTCCGAAATTTATTTCCACAACTCAGTCAGCCTTTGTTAAAGACCGGCTTCTTATGAAAAATGTTTTGCTCGCCTCCGAGCTGGTTAAGAGTTATCACAAGTCAGCAATATCATCTCGATGTGCAGTAAAGATTGATATATCAAAGGCCTTTGATTCCGTTCAATGGTCCTTTTTGCTGTCTATTCTCTCTGCAATTAAGCTTCCGGAAAAATTTGTACTTTGGATCAAGAAATGCATAGAACTGGCCTCTTTTTCGGTTCAGATAAATGGTGAACTCGCAGGATACTTTAATAGCTCCAGAGGGCTTCGGCAAGGATGCTCTCTTTCCCCATATCTGTTTGTTATTTGTATGGAGGTCCTATCCAAAATGTTGGATAAAGCCGCAGTGGAGAAGAAGATAGGCTACCACCCATACTGTCAAGCTGTTCAGTTGACTCATCTCTGCTTCGCCGACGATCTATTAGTTTTTCTGATGGTAAAAAGAGCTCTGTGGAAGGGATCCTCCAAGTCTTTAAAGACTTTGCAGGAATGTCAGGTCTACATATAAGTTTGGAAAAGTCTACTCTGTTTTTGGCTGGTGTATGTGATGACAGAGAGGCTATATTGGCACAGTTCCCTTTTGAAGTTGGGACCCTTCCGGTTCGTTATCTTGGGATGCCGCTTCTAACAAAGCGCATGACATCGAGTGACTACTCTCCATTGGTAAACAGAGTCAAAAAATGCATAACTTCTTGGACGGCAAGGCAGCTCTCATTTGCCGGTCGCCTGCAGCTTATTAGCTCTGTGATACATAGCATCACCAATTTTTGGATGTCGGTTTATAGACTTCCGAAACAATGCATCAAGGAGATAGACCAACTCTGTTCCGCCTTCTTATGGTCAGGACCAGCAATGAGTACATCGAAAGCAAAGATATCTTGGGATAATGTGTGCAAACCTAAGGAGGAAGGGGGTTTGGGATTAAGGTCTCTGTCGGAAACTAACCGGGTCTGCTGTCTCAAACTCATCTGGCGTGTTCTGTCACAGTCCACGCTATGGGTCCAATGGGTTAAAAAATATCTGATCAGGAAAGGTTCTTTCTGGAGCATCAGTGAAACAAGGACGGAGAGGACCCAATTTCAACCAAGCAATGGTGACTTGGTTTTCCTCCAGAGATTAAGAGGGCTTCGAACTCTTTTGTTTTCATAAACTATCACACAAGCTAGACTAAAGCTGCATTAGTTTGTACAAAAGCCTTTTTTGATTCGAATAAAATTTAACATTCTTCCAAAAAAAAAAGAGTTTTATTAAAAGAAATAAGTTTGCCAAACAAGGTAGGATTTCATACATAAAAATTATGATTCTTCTGTGTTTATGCACGGATATAAATATTAACAAACAAATATATTATAAAAATTAGTTAATAGTTTTTATTTTCAATTTTCAAATTTTAATTACTTTGTAACTTATATGTATGATTTGTTATAAATAATACTGTTTTATTTTAATTGGACATGTGTTTTGGATATATAGTATTTAGTTGGTTTAATTGTTATTTAGGGTATATTGGATTGTATATATTTCTCCAAATTCAACAATAACATTTTTATGTTCTTAACCGATTAGAGTTTTGATTAATTTTATTATTTTCATTTAGTTTGGTTGTTATTTAAAAATTTTAAATATATTTTAATAAATTTATGTATAATTTACTCATACAAGAAAATATCTTGATATATAAAGGAAATATTTTTATTTATATATATATATAATATGTCGCATATTTTTGTTATGAAATAAATTGTATTTCATTGTGTTGTATTTGATTCCATATCAATATATCGATAAATCTATTTTAAAAAACTATATATTTTATGTTATTTGGGTTTAATTTTAAAGGAAATATATAATTTTAATATCAATTTTTTTGTGTGCATTTTCCCCTTTTTGAAATCATATTGGTATAATATATTTTCTTTTATAAAATTTAATATTGTTTCTTTCAATATTCTTTTCTTTTTTATTATATATGTTATTTTTAAATAATATAAAATATTTTTTTTAAATATTGTTTAATAATGAAAATTAGATATAGTATTTTATATATTAAGTGTATGTATATAACTAAACGTCATAAGTATTAAAATCAGCGCCATACATAAGAATTTTTTATTTCTAAAATTATATATTATTGTAATTATTTGATCCAAATAAAGTTATAGTAAAAAATATTTTTGTTTCTTGTCGTAAAATCTGTCATTTTGCTTAAAATTATTTTGAAAATGATATTGTTAAATATTTAAATAAATATCAAAAACAATTTGTTAAAATATGTTATATGAGTCAAATATTAAATTACATTTTAACATTTAAAAACTACCCAAATTTTGTTTTGGGAACATTTTTGATAAATCATAATATATAATTAAAATATTAATTTAATATAAAATTGTAGATATTTTATCTATGTAATTTAATATAAAGAAAATTTAAATTGTTATTAAAAAATTATAAAAATAATTTTTCAAAACATAAATAAAACATCTCTGTAGTATTAATTCTATAATATATTTAGCTCATTAAATATATGGTGATTTATGTTATTGAAATTGTTTTTAATCATCTGGGAAATATTTTGGTTTACGCTAACAGTGCAAGAACCAAGGCAACACCGTTTGGTTCTACAAACCCCCCAACCTAAGAGATCGGAGATAAACGTTGTTGCCTTGGTTCTTGCACTGTTAGTGGGCCCTACTGATATGTGATAGCCCGAGATTAGTCTGTTTTTTTTTAAAATAAAAAAAGTTAAAAAAAAGTTTATAAAAAAATAAGAACCTCTTCTGCGTTAATACTACTCTTAAGGCATATTTATTGGAGGTCTTTTAGTAGGAGTTCTTAACTTTTCAAATAGACGTTTCTTAACTTTTAACTAAGAAATCATAAGAACCGTCTCTTAATTAAAAGATATAAGAGTCGTCTCTTAGCAAAAAAAATAAAAAAAAATCAAAATAAGTTAAGAACCCCACCCTAAAAGACCAGAGATAAACATGACCTTACGGAAAAGGAGGAGGAATCAGTTTTAAAAAATATGGACCCACCCCTTAAAAACCCACTTAAGAGGTAGAGATAATCATGTTCTGCGGTAGGGGTGAGTGAGTTTCTTAGGGGGTGGGAAGGAGGTGGGTCCACCAAAAACCAGCTCCCAAAGTCACCAAATAAGAACCGATTATCAAGGGGTTTTTGCAATGTTCGCGGGCCCCACTGACACATGGCGGCCCGTGATTGGTGTTTTTTTAATTAGGCCAAAAATATAACATTAAAAAATAAGAAGCCCTCTAAGGGTTTCACCGTTAATCATGCTCTAAGAGCATGATTAAGGGGGGTTTTTAGTGGGCGGGGCTCACTAAAACCTTAAGAATCACCTCTTAAAAACCTTAAATAAGAATTCATTTTGTTTGGGTTCTTGTACTATTTACGGGTCTCACTGACACGTGGTGGCCCGTGATTAGTTCGTTTTTATTTTTTTTAAAATAAAAAAAAATAAATCAAAATTTAAAAAATAATAATAAGAACTCTTTAAGGGGTTCTAGGGTTAATAATGGTCTAAGGCAATCGTACTTTTTTTATTTCTTTGGTTGGTGTATAGTCAAAATCTACATCACTTTTTTTGAGAGAAAAAAACTGCATCACTTTTTGACCAACCAATAAGGGCACGTCTCTATATAGGAAAAAGAGAACCAGGATTTTCTTACGTTCTCAAGCTTTGGCATCAGATGCATCATTATCAACACAAAACCAAAATTCACCGAATACCCAAAATCCTTCCCTTTCTCCTACTTTCTCTTCCTATCTCTCTCTACCTTCTCTCTACACAACCAATTACCCCTTTTTTTTGGCTATTTCACAAATAAGCCCCATTATCAAAGCATCAAATTCGATCAAGCTATGATGAATAACCAACATTAACTACTATTTACCGTTCCATTTACACTCATGGCATATAACTTTGGATATTATATACCCTTGGCTTACACTTCAAGAATCCGACGTCGTTGGAATAGTGTGCTCCACGTTGTAACATGTTATCGAATCAATAATATTGCTTCTTGTCGAAGCTAACCTCTTACACCCTATATCGTATTAGATCCTAATCTATCAGACTATCATTATGCAAATCTATAGACATGTGCATAAAATACATTTCTATATTTTCTCGGAAAAGACAAAAGTAGAAAGGGAATCGCATTCACCTCATCTTTTTGTGTTGACTTCAGGTACCTCACTACTCTATATAAAGATACTTAAGATAGTTTTCAAAGGTATCTCTAACAAATCCATACTCATAAGTCATAACGATAAACGGTTCTAATTTGCACAAGAATGGTACTTGGAAACGCCTCCAATCACAAATATCATCACCATCATCATCATAATCATCACCGTCACCATCACCAGGACTCGATGAAGCAGTACCGAGTTTCCTATGCAACTGAAGAACCGATGCAGGTCTTCCATCATGTGGACTTGAGGACGAAGAAGAGCGAGAAGATGAGTGGGAGAGAAGTTGCAAAAGAAAAAGAGGATGTTGACAAGGAAGCAGAAGAGTTCATCAAGTTTGAGCATAGCAAGTTCAGTAAGTGGATGACTTAGAGCGTCTGGTCTATTGATGATGAGTAAGAAACAATAAGGACATACCATAGTTTATAATTATATAGATGATATATTGTGCTCGTCCTTTTGTTTAGTGCAACCATCTTCTGGTTTTTGTAACAAAATGGATTGATGTTGCCTTTCTCTAAAAGGCGCATCTAAATAAACAAATAAAGACTATAACTGGTATTGTTCTTCATACTTCCAGAACCTTAGTCGCATTTTAAATGCAAATGATATTTTTAACCTAATTTATGAATTGAATGAGTGTTCGATGCACAGGTTAATCAATCCAGATTTGCCTATTTGTAAATCGTTCTCCCCATGTATGGTCCAACGTTTCTAGATGTCATGCGTTACAACCGTCTCAAACTATTTTCTAAACTATGTTCAAAAAAATATTAATGGTATATTTAATAATGTAATGAAGTAGTTTTGGAAATTGATAATTTCATCTATATATGTTTGACATTTCTTTTTAAATTATAAGTTCTAAATTTAGTAGTAAATATTTTAAAATTCTAGAATATAATTTATGTATATATTTCTAAAATTTTCTTTTAGTTTTACATATCATGTTTGACTACTCCACTTGCACACGCTATTAAACGACCATAACGCCTTGAAACCTCATAAAAATTGTGATTTTCATGTTTTAAAAACAATTTTAAGGTAATTAAACACCCTAAATAGAAATTTTCTTTACAGAATTTTCATATCAGATCAATAGTTAGAAACATAATCAGATTACTGAAAAAATAGAAATTAGAAAAGCTTTGAAAAGAAAGAAATTTGCGGAATCGATTATCAAAAAAAAATCCATGTGCCAAATGAAGAGATCACATTATTTTCGACACAACCATAACCCATTTTACTCGATTATATCGTGTTTTTATTATATTACCAAGAATTTTTATAAGAAAATATACATTATTGGTTATAGATTACGTCAATTTTGTAACATGCTCAACAATACTAACACGACGCCCAACCATTTTTATTGATATTTTTAAAGTATCATCCCATGTCCAATAATCATTTACGTAAAATAAGCTCAATACATTTGTATTACATTTATTTTATTTTGCTTTATATTAGTAGAACAAAATAAGTTTGGGTAAATATCTCGATCCGAAGAACCAAACCAAACTTGATTTGAAAATAATACTAAACACAAACTAAAACTGATTAAGTACTTAGAGAGACCAATTTTTTTTAATATTTGGATAACCAGACTCAAATCGAATCCAAAATAAAATATTGATGTTAATTTAAGTATTTAGGGCTTGACTGGTTTTCTCGCTACCACCCGCAAACGCAGCTTTTGCGGTTGGTAGCGTTTGTTGGCGTTTTGTAACAATCACAAAAAACGTTATAAACCACTTCAAACCGCTCCAAACCTTTCAAAATCAAAAGATGCCTCCAGCTAGCGTTTGCGGTTGCGGGAGAGTAAACAAAATTTTTTTTTTCAAAAAAAAATTATATTCAAATAAAAAATATTTAATTCAAAATTTAAAAATTTAAACAAAAATATTCACTATAATTTTAGACATTAATATATAAATACATATATATATATAAAAAGCTAAAAATATATTTTTATAATTTAATACTATGATTTTATAAATATATTTTCTTATATTTAGTATAACAATATATATATATTTTTAATTATATAAAATATTAATATTGTTAATTTATTAATAAATTGTTTTTGCATTTGGTAGTCAACCAGTCGTATGTATCCCGCAAACTCACAAATTTCTAACCACTACACCAGTCGTGTAAATCGCTTAGTAACGTTTTAAACCGCAACCACCCGCATCCGCAAACTCCCGCAGCCGCAACCGCAACCGTTGCGTTTAAACCAGTCATGCCCTTAATTTTATATTATTTAAAATTTTATGTTTTATATTATTTTTATTTTCAAATTTTGAGAAGTTAAGTATATTTGAATTTTTGTTAAAAGTTACATAAATAAAATAGGTACCCGAACTCGAGCCTGGACCGAATCCACAATGATTCAAACCAAATCTAAACCAAATTTAAACTGAAATTTGTAAATATCCAAATCAAATTTAATTTTCTAACTCTAAAAAATCTGAAGTCCGAATAGATCAACCGAATCCGTATAGATATCTAAATGCCTTAAAATGTTTGGAAAATCTGAGTTTAGGTATACTTTTAGAGAGACTTTAAGAAGATTAAATGGAAGATTTAAGCAAATCCGAGACTAATGAGAAACCATGACTAAGAGACTATAAGAATGCTTAAGAATTGTCTAAGTTTTATTAATGATGAGGTTACAATATATATAGGATGATTAAAAAATCTTGATGAATAATAGATAAGGTTGAGCATGTGTAGTCAAAGAAGGAGAAGCGTCCCATTTGAAACCATCCAATGAGGTGCTTCATATGCTTTGGCATCTTAGAATTGTGGACCAAGATACCTTCACCTTTCCAGCCTCCTCTGATAGCCTGTCAAGGCTCGGTTTCCTTCCCTCCACAAAGTTCGGATCAGTAAAGTATCAAAGGTGAAATCAGCCAAGTTACCATTTTACCGATCTGGATAAACCTTACCTTTAGTCGGTGTAAGGTCAACCCGTATGGCCTGGTCGACCGAAAACTCAATATTCTCCAAATGTCCTCAAGTCTCATATCTTCAACTCTAATAATATTTACCTCATCACATTTTAACACTCTCCCTCAAGCTTGACCAAGGAAACCGGTCAAGCTTGGAAGCCAAGAGATCTTCCTCACTAAAAAACATCATCAAAGAAAACCCTTTAGGATAAAACCTTGATGAGGAAAAAAGAGTGAAGACCTCATGACTAAAGGGACTAGCTACTTTTGGTGAGATCAATGAGTCTTAAACGAGTATGAAAAGACTCCTTTGTCTTCTGTCTTGCAGACTTAATAAACACATCAACCAATTGATCTTCACTTCTAGTATAACACGACAATATTATTCCTTATACAATCATCTGTCTCACCTTATGGAAATCCGCCTTAATATATTTGGTCCTCTCATGGAATACTGAGTTAGAGGCAATGCGGATGTCAACTTGGTTGACACAATGCATGGTCATAGGTGTAGCTTGATTAATCTCAAAATGCACTAGTATTCTCTTGATTCAAACCAACTCATTTCTCATCTTCAACATTGCTTTATACTCTGCCTCTGCACTGGAACATGAAACCACCTTATGCTTCTTTTTCTTCCAAGTAACCAACTTTCCACTAATAAAGGTACAATAGCCAACAATAGATTTTTTATCAACTCTATCACCAGCTCAATCTGCATCATAGTAACCAACCACTTCGGTGCTCCCATTGCAACCTATCCAGACCCATTTTTTCTGGTGATCCATTCTGGTACATCAAGATCCTTTCCACCATGCGCCAATGATGCTCATTGGGACTTGCATATCTTGGCTCACCTCGTTTACTACAAAACATATATCAGGCCGTGTAATGGTTAAGTATATCAATCTACTAACAAGCTTCCTATAAAACTTAGGATCATGGAATGGTTTGCTATCTTCAATCTCCCCCTCACGTGGGACCTTGTACCCATCTTTAAGAGGCATCTTGGCTGTCTTTCCTCCATATTTCCCTGCATCTTTCAAAAGATCAAGTGTATAATTTTTAGGGACATAAACAAGCTTTCATTGGATCTACATATCTCAATTCCAAAGAAGTATTTCATATCTTCTAAATCTTTAATTTCAAATACTGATTTAAGGAAATCCTTGGTTGATATGATATCAGCTTTGTCACTTCCAGTGATAATGATATCATCAGTATACACAAAGAAGACAACAATACGTGAGGGGGTTGTGAGAGTGAAAAGGGTGTGGTCAAGTTCAGACTTCCTAAACCCTTTACCATTCAAGGTTGTACTTAGCTTATTATACAAGTCCTTGACGATTGCTTAAGACCGTAGATAGCCTTCTTTATCTCAACACATTTCTCTTCTTGACCAAGTGTTCCAGACCAGGTGGATAATGCATGTGAACTTCATCTTCAAGCTCTCTTTGAAAGAAGACATTCTTCACATCCATCTGCCAAAGACCTCATTCGAGGTTCACCGCCAAGGACAACACAATTCTGATTGTATGAAGCTTGACCATTGGTGCAAAAGTATCAATGTAATCTTCTCCATACATTTGAGTAAACCCTCTTGCCACCAGTCTGGTTTTCTTCCTATCAACCTTCCCATTTGTAAGATATTTGATAGTGAAGATACATCGACACACCTTCTTTCCTTTTGGTAATTCACTCTCATAACAAATGTCATTCTTGATCATAGCATTTGCCTCATCCTCTTTTGATTCTCTCCATGCTTTGTCTAACATAGCTTCTTCATATGATTTAGGAATGCGGCTTTCATCTAGGCTGATCAAAGAATGCACAATGCTCCTCAGGATACTAGAACACACAACTTGAGAAGGATGCTCCACGGCTTGTACATTATAGTAAGTTCTTGTATTGACCCAGTTTGAGTTTGGTGCTTCCTTCCTCAATCTTGCACTTCTTCTCATAGGAATTCCAGAAAGTGACTCACCAGCATGCTCTACTTCTTGCACCTGATACTCTCTTTGATCAACTTGTTCAACATCATCCTTCAGTAATATGGTACCTCCTGTGGGAATGATCCATTTTGTTGGTCCAACCAACTTTGATCCACCTGACTCATTTTTTGGACCATATCCACCAGTATCCATCCCAACCTCTTCTTCAACTTCTTCTTCAACTTGTTGCCTTACACCTTGATCATGAATGTATGCATCAGGTTCATAATTCCCTCTCTCATGGTTAAGGTAGGGTGATTGTTGTGGCTTAGTCCTTCTCGAAGGTATAAGAGGTGTCTCTCTTCTAGTCTTTGGATCTTGAGTAACGTTGATCCTCTGTCCTTCTAGTATCATTCTTACATTAGCTGCTCTATCTGATTCTTGAGATAATTCTACCAAATCCGTCAACTTCTTCTCTTCATAATAACCTTTTGTTTACACAAACCTCTCCGTTGATATTAACAACTTCTTCTTGTTGGATCATAGCAGTCATACCCCTTCTGAGTGGTTGAAAACCTAATAAACATGTCCTTGATAGTCCAAAGGAGGTTTGTACAACTCCCTAGGAACCAGCACAAAGAAAAGACAACCAAACACCCGTAGATAGTCCAAAGGAGGTTTGTACTTGTTTAATACCTCAAATGGAGACTGATCTTGAGGAACCTTGGTTGGAATTTGGTTGATAAAGTAGCAAGCTGAAGCCACAACATCTAACTAGAATCGTTTAAGAACATTGGAATGAAACATCATTGACCTTGCAACTTCCATAAGATGCCGATTCTTTCTTTTCACCATACCATTATGTTGAGGAGTGTAAGGACAAATCGTTTGATGTAGGATCCCAAGTTGGGCAAGGTGTTGCTTGAATGCATTCCTTATATACTCACCACCATTATTTGATCTAAAAAATTTAAGCTTGACATTGCAATGGTTAGTAACATAAATTTGAAAGTTTTTAAATGATTCAAGAACCTCATCTTTAGATGTCATCAAAGTTATCCAAGTGGATTTAGGTTTTTCATCAATGAATGTCATAAAATACTTTTGATTATCCCTATACAAACAAAATGCATTCCAAACATCTGAATGAACTAAATCAAAGAATTTTTCATAAATAGTACTAGAAGCTGAAAAACAGTCTTATAATGCTTGCTTAAAATGCAAGCTTCACACTCATTATTTTTTTAAAGAACACATGGAATCATCAAGTTCAAAACTCTAACATGAGGATGACCTAGTCTAGCATGCCACAAGGCATCTTTATTTAATATAGAAGTAGAAGTAAACGAGCAAGTATAATCCGGAATATGAGTAAGATCTTCTAGCATATATAAGTCTCCCTTGGTTATTCCTTTTCTAATAAATTTACTGATCTCAATATCCTAAAACTTTACATCATTAAGGCCAAAGATCACATTGCATTGAAAATTAGAAGTGCATCTCTTTACGGATAATTTTGAAGTAAATTCAGGCATATAGAAAGCTCTAGACTCCTTATTAAACAGTTTCAAATTGCATGCTCCCTTAATTGGGATCTTCTCACCATTAGCTTTCGTGACATGACCTTAAGCCGGTTCAATATCTTTAATAAGTCTAGTGTCACTGATAATATGATGAGATGCACCATAATCAATTACCAAAGGTTTAGACACATTACATACATTGTATGAATGGCTAATACTTCTAGCTGGTTCATAAGCATTCTTGGAGTGATCAATGTTACTAGAATCAATCAAAGATGCACCAAAAGAATAACCAAGAGTGTTACCAAATTTGTTACCATTATCCCTGAAAATCTTGATTAGAGCACCAATGTTTGATCTCCTAATCAGCCGTTTTCACTGAACCTCTGGCTCGGCTGGTTACTCGGGTGAGTAGTTTGAGTTGTCATGACCATCATCTCTCGCCCATCTCCCTCATTGATCCATTTTGAAGTACCCGCAACACTCGAACCATGTTACTCACGTGTCCCATATGAGAGATGAGCTCTTACATTTTTGTCCTTCATGAACTTAGCCGGCTTCAAGTGTGGATGTAGAATCTAGCACTGACTCTTATAGTGTCCATGCCTCTTACAATGATCACATGTCCCATTAAACTTCCTTTTTTCATAACGGTTGTGCATTTCTTTGTTTGCTTGAGGAGCTACAGCTTGATTAGCTAGAGAGAGTTTTCCTTTGCCTCCAAAGAGCCCAAGGGACCCATATTCCTTCTGGATTTGTGCACGTCCTCAAGATCAAGTAGTTTCCCGGCTCTCAAAATGTGTTTGATAAGGTCATTGTAAGTATGGTTCAAGGTAAGCAAGAGGCCTAAGACCTTGTCTTGTTCTCTTCTCTCGTTTAGCTCATCCGGGTCGGTGGTACTTGGTCTCAACATTTCCAGCTCCGACCATAAACCTCTGAACTTTACCAAGTGTCTTGTAAACTCCATGTCCTCCTAAACCAGGTTGTTAATCGCTCTTTTTACCTCAAATACTCTGCTTAAGTTTGAGATGTTCCCATACACCTTCTTGAATGTTTCTCAAAGATCATTTGCCTTTTCACAGTAGCTATAAGCTTCCAAGATTGAGGGCTCTAACAAGGTATGAAGAATGGACATTACCAACATGTCTTCTTGTTCCCACTTGTCATCATCGCTTGTGACATCCTCCTCATCATCTTCATCATGAGTAATGAGTTTTGGAAATTCATCAGATGTGATATGTCCCCACAAACCCTTACTCGCCACAATAGTCTTCACCAACCTTAGAACACAAACGATAGTTTTCTCCTTTTAGAGTAACCGGAACCACAACCTTGGTGTTTTCCATCTTTGAATGTTTTGGAGAGAAAATGAGAACAAAAGGTGTGATCTTAAGTCTTCTTGCGAATCAAATCCAGATTATGAGCAACCTGACTCTGATACCAACCCCCGAAAATATTTTGAGTTCAATCGTTTTTTAAAATGTTTAGAGAATCTGAGTTTAGATAGACTTTTAGAGAGACTTTAAGAAGATTAAATGGAAGATTTAAGCAAATCTGAGACTAATGAGGAACTATGACTAAGAGACTATGAGAATGCTTAAGAACTTTCTAAGTTTTATTAATGATGAGGTTACAATATATATAGAGTGATTACAAAATCTTGATGAATAATAGATACGGTTGAGCATGTGTAGTCAAAGAAGGAGCAGCGTCCCATTTGAAACCATCCAATGAAGTGCTGCACATGCTTTGGTATCATTGGAATCTTGGACCAAGATACCTTCGCCTTTCCAACCTCTGATAGCCAGTGAGGACTTGGTCTCCTTCCCTCCACAATGCTTACATCTGTAAAGTAGCAAAGGTGAAATCAGCCAAGTTACCATTTTACCCGATCCGGGTAAATCTTGTCTTTGGTTGATATACGGTCGACCCGTACGGATGGTACAGTCGACATGTACGGACTGTACGGCGTGGTCAACCCAAAAACTCAATCTTTTCCAAATGTCTTCAAAACTTATATCTTCAAATCTAATCATATTTATCTCATCAGATCTCAACATACCTATCCTTAGAAAAGTAATACCATAAATCCCGTAGGACAACGTAAAATAAATAATCTAATCAATATTTCATACGCGAGTCACTACCTAATACAATAAATAAAATGTAAATACACACACACATCTATTCAAGTCATTGCTAAGGAAAAAACTCCTTTCCATACCAAAATGGGTTGTATGTATAAACACCAAAAGGTAAAGAAAAGGGCGATGTAGGAAAGAAAAAAAGAAAAAGAGACAACACATAACATATTGGATGTTGGTATCTTCCTATAACCTAGCAAAACCCAAAATAAAACATTCAGCAAGATACTTCTACGGCTAGAAAATGGATCTGCAAAGAGGACAGGTCGTGTGGTTATTACCAAACCAGTTGTCTAGACAAGCTCTGTGGAAGAAAATGCTTGCAAGAAACAAACTCATTCACTTCTTCCTTGTTAAACCCACAAAGACACACACAACACTCTACACCTTTCTTTTTTTTCTTCATTTCTTTCTCCTCTATTTTCACAGAGAGACTTGAACTGCATTATCGAGATTCTTATTCTCATCACGCAATCCACTTCACGCTCGTTTTTCTTTATCTCGATGGAGAGGCTTCACGATCGTATCCAACGAGTTGGAAAACAGACATCACCATGTTCTTAAACAGAGTGACAGAAACAACTATATTCAACACCCGAAATGGTAATACTACTTCTAACCCTATAGGAAATTGAGAAATACCCATTATTTTTATAACGTATTTTCTTTGTATAGTACTCCTTAAGTTTCTAAAAAAGTGTTATTTTGACATTTTCACAAAAAGTGTCATTTTCGCAAATAAAATATCATTCTTAAACTTTAGAAAAACTCCCCACTGTTTCTAAAAGAGTGTCAACTCACAACTCACACGTGAATTGACTCAACTCTCACTATTTCTACGTAAGCATGCAACGTTAGGACGCGTTGACACACACAACATAGCCATATCTTTCCAAGTCCACACACATGGTCTGTTTCAACTCCTCAAAAAATCTTTTTCTTTTCTTTTTTTTTGGCAAAAGTGTTTTGATAGATCATGTAGAGTTTATTGACAAAGTCTCTTTATATCATCATCCGATAGTATCTAACTGAAGACGTATCTATAGAATTACCTATAAAGATCTGTATGTAAAAGCTGGGAAGAAGCACTCCTGCCTACAGCAAAAATGGTAAGATCCTAAGATCCTATTGAAAGGTGGTTGAACTGGATTGGCTTTGAACTTGTAACGATTTGAAATATTCCTTCTCTGCGTTATCTACTCTGCTCTCGAACATTTTCCATTCCATATGACATCTATCTCTCACCTGCATAAGCAACAACCACATTTAAAGACATATTGGGACACATCTAGTGACTTGCTTGTCAAGTTATTCTGTTCTTGAGTACATAACAAGACCAAACTCTATAAAAAGTAAAAACAGACCAATCTTCTTATTCAGACAAGACCAAGCTTTCTTACCCCTTCTATTGGGGCTTTCCCATTTTCTTCCTTTCCTTGACTACCAAGTGAAGGGATAAACTGATGAACGATCCACTGAGAGTCTACTATTCCTATCTTCTGATAAGCAGGCTCCTTCATTTTCAGATATAAACATGAAAGCCTCTTCGTTAATAGATTGTAAACAATAACATTGCTATTAATTAACGCCTAGGAACTGGTAATGTTTTGTTTACCTCAACACATCTTCTGAGTGCAAAGTCAAGACCCCAACCGTGAACCAAATCATTCTGTTATCGGTTCATAATAACGTGTAAGATAAGAAACTGTATATTTAAAAAATAGATCACGACAATGAAGACAAGAGATGGTAAAGTAGTTTTAACCTGGATCATATGCCACACGCAGCGCCATGCATCTCTTGAGAATACAGGAGCCATAATCTCTACAAATCTGTTATGTTATCAAAGAACCAGAGTTATATATGTGGAGATATGAACATTGAGTTTGATAGAGATATTATTTTAACATACGCAGCACATGGAGGCCGAGGAGGGTTAGAGCACCATTCGAGTTTTTCATCTGTTTCCCTGGTAAGTTTCAAAGCCGTATAAGTACAAAAAAAAATGTAACAATAACTCATGCAAGAGAGGAAGATGTATATGAATCATAATACTTATGGACTTCAGTATGTTCTCTTCTTTTAGTGATCTGCCATGTACACCCTTTCTCTGGGTCCAAACCAGGCTGTGAAATCTCAAGGCCATGCTTCTTGACCATGTTTACATATCTGCAACAATAAACTTAGAAAAAATGATCAAGAAAATGTAAGTGAGTGTAAAAGAAACTGACTCTTCTGCGTCAAAATGTTCAACTCCAAGATCTTCATCCCATATGAAGATGTAATCGTATCGCGCTATAATGTCAGGGTGCAAAAATCTCTTTGCATACCACCTTAAATAACATATGGAAGAGTCAAGAAACTCATATGATTAGAGAAAAAGAGAGGTATAACTAAGCAAAGTTATACCATTTGGTCTGCTTGAGGGCACTTATGTGTATTACATTCTTCGACCACTCAAACTCATCATCCCACTCACTTGTTCGGCCATCGTAGTGAAACAGAACTATGGTGAAACTATCTGAAAACTGTTTTTTTAGGTAAACACAACATAATGAGTTTACTATTAAGCACAAGTACAGAAAATTATAAAGTTAAGCAACCTTCTTAATACATGCATCTATATTGTGTCTTTGGTTATACCCCACTGTAAATGTTACTAGATATCTCGGTTTCTTCTTCAAATCCTGAAGAAACAGAGAAAATAAACTGACGCTATCACACATGAGAAATGTAAGATTCAAGAATGAGATTGTGTTTTGAGAAACAAACCTCTTCAGGGTTCCCCCACAATCTGCGCATGTACAAGTCTGATTCAGATGCAATAATACCTGGTGGTAATCTCTCAGCGCCTTGAGGATTTGAAGGAGCCCATATCTACACAGAATGTGAATCACATTGTTTACTAAACAGAATGTGAACCACATTGTTTTTGAAACATGAAAACAAATGTATAAGTTTTTTTTTTAAACTTAAACAAAACATGCCTTTGGGTTATCAATGGCTTGTGTAGGAGCTGAAGTATCTGAATCTATATGTGAGAGAGCAATGGAACGAAGAAGGGTTTTTGGTAGACTAGCCTGCACAATACAAAATAGCAACAGATGAAGAAAACTTTAAGAAGAAGAAGAAGAAAAGATTGAAGAGAAAGAAGATTAACCTTAGTGATCCATAAAGATGGAAAGGATAGTCCAATCAGAATACCAAAAATTACAGAAAACAAAGCAGTTACAAGAAGCTTCATGGCATGATCTTCTGATCTTCTACTTTTAGTTGGGCTGTAATAAAAATTATCATCTGGTCTAAAGCATTACCTTGCGTCTATAGAGAGAAGAAGAAAAGAAAAGAGATAAAGGGATTCTTTACCTGCGTGACAAGATTCCCATAGTTATCTTTTAATTACCACTTTTTTATTCTAAGCTCCAAAAGTCATCAACACCGTTACACTCCTATTAATTGATATACAACAATACTGTAAAGAGCAAATTTACTCGTGGGATAAATAAGAATGATCTTATCAACTAGATTAACAAAACAGTGCTACATACAAATTGGATCAGAGATGTTGTGTAAGATGTTGAATCAAACGACATTGGTATTACAAAGACAATACATCTCTTGATCCAAGGAATAATTAAAATTAAATCATGACATTACAAACCAGTAGAACAGACGTGGAGATCTTTAAATAAGATGAGACATGTGTCTCGATCAAGTTAGTGATATCTTATTGTAGATCTTTGACTTTTGAGAACAGACGTGGGGTTTGGTGTTGTCTCAATGGAGACGTGAAAGCAGTAAGCTCTATTGTTTTCCCTTAAACAAATGAACAAAAAAAAAACTAGCATCCAATTGATTTTTTTCTCTCTGGAGTTTGCAGATTTTTTGTGATCTGATTAGTGATTTGGCGTATGGAAAACTCAAAGGCAAATGGGGAGCTTTCCCAAAATTTAGAAATTTAAAATTAATTGGCTTTGATCTGGTACTTACTCATATGATGGACAAAATATTTTTGTAATCTTCTTTATTTTATATATAAAGTAGTATTTTCTCTCATGTGAGGTTGTCATCTCATCAAATAGACTCAACACAAATTGACACTTCACTTTAAGTATTGAAAATTTATTAAACAATCCACATTTATCATTCTCTTATTATTTATACTAAATATATTAACACAATATTAAATAGTTTATATATTTTAATGATTAAATATGAATTAGACACAAACCAATTGTCAACTTTATATTTTAAATATTTTTGTAACATAATTTTAAACAAACATTTTAATGATTAAAGATCATTTAAACTCAAACCAATTATAATTTTAAAAATCTAATTAATATTTTTGCATAAATATTAAAAAATATAAAACTAAAACTTTTTGTTGTACTAATATATTTATATTTTAAGTACTTTAAAGAAGTATATAATCATTTACATCATGTATTTTATAACTGAAATAAATATTTATTTATATAAATTATAATTTAAATACAACTAAATAAGCAGAAAAGAATAAGAATAGTCATTTATCATTTTATATCATAGACCATAAAAACAGGAGAACTTTTTAAAATAAGTATTCAAGAATTTATATTATTTCATTAAGCACTATAATCATCTACAATATATAAAATCATCTACGTCATATATGTTATATTATTTTAATATTTATTTTTAATATATATTGGTTTGAAATAAATATTTTAATATTTTAATTATTTTATAATTTAAATAATGTAAATAAACTGAAAAGAATACGAATAGTCATTTACTATTTGATATCATAAATGAAAAAACAACATAAATTATTAAAATAGTATTAATAAATTTAGTTGTATTAATCTATTTGTGTTAAGCTTCAAATTTTCTATTAAAAAATTAATGACCAGTGTTAATCAAAACTTATACTCAATAATACTTATATATAATTAAATAATTTTAAGTAAAATCAGAATATTAATCAATACAATAAAATATTTCAATTTAATGATAATATATAGTAATTTATTAATATGTGACAAGCCATTTATATTGAATAAATTTAAAGACAAAAATCATATTTTAAAAATTAATTAATATCATTTTGTTTTGCATCATAATTATTTATTTGGATAACATGGGATACTTGGACATTAAATATAATAACATATACAAAATTCAAACAAACATTTATCTTTATGACTAATAAAAGTAGTAGGTTTTCAAGTTGCATAACTAATTTAAAATATGTTTAGTATAATGCATTATTCATATTTCTATGTTAAATTCAGATAACTATAGTTATAAGAAATTTGCTTAATATTAAAGTCAAAATAGAACAAATATCGAAAATAAAATAACATATTTACACTTTCGTAAATTGTTTTAATAGTTAAACAATTATATGATTTATAAAAAGGACGATAACAAAATAGTGAAGTTAATGTAACTTATTATTGAAAATAAAATAAAAAATAAATAAATCATAAGTTATGTGAACATAAGATCTAAAGTTATTATGTCTAAATAATTGTGAAAAATAAGTTTCATTACTTACTAACTTAAAAATCTTAAATGCAATTTCAATATTGATAAGAAAAAAAAATATATACCTCAAGAGTTCAATAAGAGACGCAATATTAAATAAAATAACAATAAACAAAGAAGGGAAAAAGTGCAACTAAATGACTTATACGAAATAAACAAATTAGAAAAATGTACACCGACATAATACAAATAGAACATAAACTTTTTTAAACAATCACAATAATCGTATTAAAAAAATTAGTCAACTGAGCAAAATTAAGCAAAAGTAAGACTTGACCATATTACAACAAACAAATTCAACAGAAAAAATTAAGAAAATAAGAAAAATAACAAAAAATAGTGATCAACACATAATAGAACCAACCCCTTTAAAACTAAACACAAAATTTAAACACTTTTGAGATTGTCACGTGGGATTCCACGTCAAAAAGTTTTCTCCTAACAACGCGACACGTGTCCCAAATATTAAAACACTACGATTTAGTAAATATAGCAGTATAAGAACATGTAACTTATATAATATAATTAATAATATATATATAAATTTTATGATATGATCTTTATATTTAAAATGTTGATTTACGCAATTTTATATTTTGTTTTAAGTTTGAAATTCTTTTTTCACTTTTATCAAACTAAGTAAAAAAAAATTTGGTGACAAATAATTGTACTAATATTTATTTATTTAACAATATTATGAATTATTAATTTTTAATTCATGAACTTTATTATTGATATTAACTTTATATATAGTAGAAGAAAACAAAAAACATATTTTACTAAAAGTTATAATATAAAAAACTTTTTATGTTTTAGTAAAACTGATATCTAATTCATAAAATACTACAAAAGCTAAATATATTTATTGTTTTTATACTAAACTTAATAGATCGAATATCAGCAGTATATAAACCAACTAAATCAAAATATCTATGTTTTTATTATGGTTACTATTTTTATAAACCAAAATATCTAAAATTCAAAATCCGGACTGAATATCTCTACAAATTAACCAAAACTACAAACATATGTAAGATTGTTAAAAACAAATTCTACAAATATGTTATTAGAAGTTAAAGACCCGGAGATTGTTTGACTAACAAGTAAATACTCACACCACCCGAACCAAAAAAATTACAGATACATACAACAACTTTATTTTCCGGTAAAAGAAGCCTCAATAATGATTCACAAAACCCAGTTAATAACACCTTACAAAAAAGGTTGAGCCCAACACTTTTAACAAACCTAAGATAATACATCTAATCAATAGAAGAACTTTCATAAGGTCCAACCAAACATATTCCCTTCAAAACCCACCAGTTTTTAAAACATACAATACACATCTTTTGTAAATTCAAACCTAAAACATAAACCACAAAATCATATAAAATAATAACCTAGATCATAAGTAACGTATATCCCGTCCGTAGGGCAGACCAACCCTAGTATATCATATATTAAAGTATATTTACAGTTTTAAGAAGATAGATCACACTAAATGCAATTAAAAACATAAACTTTAGCCTATTTAGAACAACAATGAAAAAATAATTTACAACAATAATGATCTTATTCATGTATATCATATAGTAAATAATATATCTAATGTTTATACTCTAAGCCTTTTTTACGTTTCACCATTCAACATTAATTTTTTCAATATTACAAATTATATTTTTTCCACACATGTAAAATTAATTGGCCTACGGAAATCTCGAAGCCAAAATGGGGAGTTTTCCCAAATTTAGAATTTTAAAATCAATTGACTTTGATTTGGTACTTACTCATATGATGGGAGAAATATTTTCAGAATATCTATATATATAAAAAAAGTTTGTCTCTCTTATCATGGTGACACCTCATCAATTAGATCTCTAAAAACTTGACACATAAGCATAATCTTTTAAATATTAATGAATAGTCCTAATTTTTTTAAATTATTATTATTTAAACTAAATATATTTACACAATATTAAATATTTCATAAATATTTATAATTAAAGCTAACAAATCATTTTTAGATTTTAAATTATAAATAATTATTTTAACATAATTTAACATATGATAATATTTATAATTTTAGCTATATAAATGTACTTACAATTTTAAATTTTCAAGAAATTAATTATTTTGTTGATAAATATTATTATCTACAGTTACATATACATTATTTTACTATTTGTTTTAGTATTATTATCTATATATAATACAATATTAAATAGTCCATAAATATTTATAATTAAAGCAAATTAAAAAAATCAGTTGTAATTTTAAATTATAAATAATTATTTTACATAATTTAACAGAAGATAATATTTATAATTTTGGTTATACAAATATACTTACAATTTAAAATTTTCAAAAATTTATATTATTTTGAAATATTATTATCTACAGTTACATATATGCTACTTTAGTATTTGTTTTGATATATATAAACTGATTTTAAATAAATATTAAAATTATACATAATTTCTAATTTTAAAACATGTAAATAAACTGAAAAGAACATGAACAGTCATACATAAGTTTTAATTTAGATATATGTAATTAAACTAAAATTAATACGAACAGTCATTATCATTTTGTGTCATAAACAAAACACAACATAATTTATTATTAATAGTAATTAATAAATTAGTTCTGATAATATATTTATGGTAAGCTATAAGTTTTATCTTTAAAAAAAGCTTAATGATACATTTAGCATTATATATATAATTAATTTCAAGTAGTATCCGAATATTAATAAATACAATAAAGCTATCAAAATTTAGTGATAATATATAGTAATTTGTTATATATTATCAATAAATTCTCTTTATTAACTTCGAATAACGTGGTTTACTTTCACATTAACTATAATAATTTATGCTAAATTCAAAAAACACGTATATTTATAAATAATAACAATTAGCATTAGGTTTTCAAGTTGCATACCTAATTTTAAATAATGATAAAATATTGAAAAAGTAGACTATACTTTCAAACCTATCAAATAGAAAAAGAGGAAGCTCAGCTCTAAAAGGACAGAAACTTTAGCATGAAAGTACAAAGAATCCTCAAAGCATGGTCAATCAAATTTAAAATACGTGTAACTGAAGACACATGTTTTGTACAGACCAATACGATAAGATATAAATTTACAAGACATATTATGTAAACTATTCAAATTTTTATTCTCCAAATATTTTGAAATGTAACGTCTTTGTAAGTATAATCGCTTATTCCCATAATTATTGTCTTTAAATTTTTAGTTTGCTTGATTTCAGTTTTGTTTTCATTACTAAGAAATATAAAGTTGTTTATATTAGTTAACCAAAAAATATTTTTTTTACTAATTAACGAAATGATATATTACAGTGAGGATTAAGTGTAATTATTTTTCAATACACTTACAAAACAAATTTCAATTTCTTTTGATAAAATACCAAATTCCGCGCGAAGTGCGGACTTCCCGTAATCTTTATATATATAACATTTTTTTTCATTTCTCCTTCCATCATGTCATCAAATAGATTAAGGACAAGTCGACAAGTTGCAATTAAATTTCTTTTCATCACTGAATTCTGAGAGATTAATTTCATGAACTTTAATATTCTTTATATAAAGAGCCGACAAGTTTGACCAGAAATACTCAAGACCTATTATGTTATATAAAACGAAAAAGTATCAACAATTACTCTTGGCCCATTAAATCGATTATGTGAAGTCCAATAGGAACCATCATAAAGCATTCACTTCTCGTCTTCCCCTTCCTCCCAGATCCAAGATCTAAGATTTTACTATAGACATGTTAGTTTCATTTTAATCATTGTAAACAAAATGATATACAAAAATAAAGATAAATACATATAATATAACTAAACTTTTCAAACTAGAAAAAGTTTGACAAACAATATAAAAAATATTTAAGACACACATAATATAAAAAGATATTTAAACTAAAAATAAGTGTTAAAATAATGAAAATATTTCTTTTGCAACAAATAAATTTAAGAAAATAATGATAAATTTAAAGGATGGAAATAATAGCCAAAACGACAAAACAATTATGAAATCTCGCGCAATGACAAGTCATTGAATAATTTCTCTCCTTCCAACAGGTAAGCATGTTTAAGCTTGAATATATTGATTTCATTTGATTCTTTGTAAATGGACTATATAGATGATCTCAAACACTAAAGTTTAATTACAAAAATTCTAATAAGTCATTTGAAAAACTTCACTTACTTCTATTGAGAGAAAGTAAAGTAATTTTTTGTGACTTATTGATATAACTAACCAAAATAAACATTGAGAGAAAATAAATAGTTATATTTTAAAATATTCTATTATAGTTAAGCAAGTATATAATTTCTAAAATGAATAGTAAAATAAATAGTTAAAAATATTGTAAAATAATTAAACACATTACTACTATTGGAAATAAAAGTAAATTAAATATTTAAAATAAAATTAATTAATAATTTATTTAATCGCCCGCCCGTAGGGCGGGTTTATCCTAGTCCCTTATATATTAAAGTATTTTAGGTGATTATCCAAAAATGAAATTTATATACTAATAATCGTAAAATACTGTTTTTGATCGTTCAACCATCATATCATAAGTCCCCAAACATATAGCCATTGACCGTTAATATAATGTTGATGAGTAAAGTCATGATTATTGATATTTATTTTTGTTTAAATCTATTTAACTTACATGAGCTTCAATGATATTATCTGGATATTATAACTCACTATCTCACTTCATTATAAAAAATTGTATTTTTGAAATAATTGATCAAATAACATTTGAGATCTGTGCTTACAAAAAATGAACATTAATTATATAAGATTAATTATGTATACAAGTTATTTATACATATTATTATTTATTTTGTGTTTTATTTATGTATTATGCAGTAATAAATATATTTGAATAATTAAAAAGTGAGTAACTATTACGTATATAACTACATTAGAGTATCACATAAACAAAAAAAATCCTTTTTATTTACAATAAAATTTGATGGTAAAAAATAAAAATAATCATTTATTTATATGGTATATAATTAAAATTAAATGATATTTTCATAGATATATAGTATTATGAATATTTATTAATTGAGGCTTCCTATTTAATGTAATTTTGAAATTAACATGTTTATCTATATTATATATGATATATATTTTAATTTAAATGATATTGAAATATATATATAATCTGAATATATATTAAATGAGACTTCATATTTATATGATTTTATGATTATTTCTATTTTGTTATGATTAAAAGTTAAACCATTGATCAAAAAAAAACCAGTGTGGAGTTTTAACGGTCTTAGTAATAAATAACCGTTTAAAAATATTCAAACTATAGCATATAAGAAAAAAAAAATCTTTAATTATATGTTTAATGTGATTGTTTAATTTTTTTAAGAATAGAAAAATTAAAAAAAAATGATGGAGGATGAAAAATGGTTATCAAATCTTTATTGTTCAAATCATTAATTGTCATATATTTGTTAACCATATTAGTTAATTCATAATTTTTCTAAGGAAATAATGGAGAATATTCTTTCATACCTATTCTTTCATACACTAATAATGGAGAATACAATGATAGGATCCAAAATTGGAACTCCTTTAGAAGAAGATGGATTACACCCTTCCACAAAGCTCATTAAATAAGAGATTTAGTTTATTTAGTTGGCTCGGATCGGCTTAATTCGGTGCCTATCGGCTCAACGCCCAAATTCAGCTGCGAGGCTTTGCATTACTCGGTGCCGCAAGCTTGATGCACGAGCTCGGCTTGACAGCTCGATTGCTCGTCTTAACAACTCGATTTCTCTGCCCGGTTTCTCGGCCTGATAGGGTTCGGTCCATTAGGTTAAGTCGACCTAAAACAAACAATAGGGAAGGTTTATCTATAAACGTAGGACAAAACCAACAAAAAAAGGAATCGAGACTGTAAACACACACAAACACTTGGCGGCTAAAACTTAGGGTTTATTTGTTTACTTTTCTCGCTGACTTGTACTTTCCATGATAGCTTAGACGAGCACTGACTACTTTTCGTTTACTCTCACACTCTGTAAACCATTACTCTCTTCTAATCAATAAAACACCTTTGAAATAACCCACCACCGAGTTTAATACAATCCGTATCGAATCCGACCAAACTTAGATTCAACAACTCCTCACTTCACCAATAACTACACACCGTAGACATACTTTAACTAGGGCCAGTGGACATTAAGTCCAAACCGATATAACATTCATACCGAAACCAAACCCAAACTTCATTTTAAAAGCATTTTGTTACAGTTTTTTTATTACCGAAATCAACAGAAATGAAATTCATGGATAATTAATATCTTACCTTTATGATTAAAATACATTTAGGATAAACCAAATGGTGAAGCCTGATTTGAGCTACCTTACTAGTCGCGGGGCTGGAGGGTAACACGCAGACCGTTCTTCATGTACAATGTTGTGGTGAGTTTTGGAACAATCGTCCGTCCTTCAATGACATTGACCGAATACCTCATCAAGATTGCTGTAGCCACCATTTTCATCTGTGTATAAGCAAACTTCTTGCCAACACACAGCCTTGGACCTGCATTGAACACAACATACTTGAACTGATCTCCACTCGAAACTCTTCCTTCTTTAATCCATCTATCTGGTTTGAAATCTTCCCAATCTTTCCCCCAAATCGATTCCATTCTCCCCATTGAGAACGCGGAGTAGTAAACCCTAGAACCTTTCTTCACCCTTGTCCCATCAAGCAATATGTCGTCTTCTAAAGCTTGTTTCATATCCATTGGCACTGAAGGGTAAAGCCTCAGTGATTCTGTCAAAGCAGCTTGCATATATACCATTTCCTTAAACTCTTTCGCCTTGAACGGTTCACTGGTTTCTTGCGACTCACGAATTTTTATGATTTCGCTTAGGATTCTCTTCTCGACGTGGGGATGTTTCTGAACTAGCCAGAAGAACCACACGAGGGCCACCGATGTGGTGTCTCTACCCGCGATGATGAGACTTGTGATGAACTCTCTGAAGTACTTGTCTGAAAAGTAGTTGCCTTCTTCTTTCTCGTGCTCTCTCAGCATAAGGCGTGACAAGAGATCAGATGAATCATTCAAGTTCCCTAGCTTCCTCATCTTGTTCCTCTTTTCTCCCACTGTCTTATTCGCAAACTCGTGAACGATTCTAACAGCCTTATTCAGCTTTCTCTCATATCCAAACCCTAGAAACCTCATTGGCTTCCACACAAAAGGAGGCATCAAAAACCTTGCAAGTGTGTACTCTGTAGCTTCCTCAAAAGCCTTAGCAAAGGGAATCTCCGGTAAATCTATCTCTAACGACCGGGGATAAACCCCAAAGGCGGAGATACAGATGTTGTCAAAGGTGAAACGCAAGAGCACATCTTGCATATCAAAGACTCTCTTCGAACTAGCCATCTCTTCCATCAGTTTCACCAGGTTCTGGTCCACCAGATCTCTCATCGTAGTAAACGTGTGCTCCAAGAAACGAGAAGAATGCATCTCCGTTTTCGCCACACGTCTCTCTTCCTTCCACAGCTCATCATCAGCGTTGAAGATCCCATCTTCAAGAAGATCACGGAACCTCTCTCTATAAACCTCACCCTTTGGGTAGTTTTTGAAATTGGTTTTGAGAATGTGTTCGATATTCGCAGGGTTTGCGGTCATGATACCGTTGGCCCCACCGAACCAAACTCCCCTGTAATGAAACGTCCCACCCGCTCTGACCACGCATCTCGTGCACCAACCAAACAAATCGTCTTTGTTTAAAGCTAACACCGGTATGATTCCCAACACTGGCCACATCACTGGTCCGCCTTTGCTCACTAACTTTTCTCGCAAGTAACTAAGGAGAAAAAACCCTATTAGGGCTAGAACCACGTCCGATAACTTCAAATGAGAGTATACCCATTCCACCGAAGACATCAACAAGTTCATCTCCATGCCTTTGATTTTGTTGGAGGAAGGAAAACACAAAAGATCAATCTTTTTTTGGGGATGAGTTGCAAAATGTAGAACTAGGATGGCAAGGGAAATAAATAACCGAGTTATGAGACACCCGTTTTATTAAATGATCACACTAACTTCATTAGTCCTTGCTAACCAAGTTTTTCTGAATAATGAATCCTTGTCATAATCGAGGGGTTAGCTGGTAGTAGGTTACTGATTATATAGCTGATCACAATCATGCTAATCAAGTAGTTTCATAGAAATGTAATCCTTCGCTGATTTTATAAACTATCCTGATTTGTATCACACCATCTTAAAAAATGTTCACTTAATATATCTTACACCTTAAATTCATTTTTACTACAACAAACGCACTTTTGTATCCTTTACACATTATTTGAGAAATAATTTACCATATGTTATTATCATATTAATTTTTGAAGAAAAATGATGACATTAATGATACATGACTTGAAATTAATTGTGATATGTACATATACATTTAATGTTAATTTACATTTTTGATAAGTTTATAAGAATACGATAATAATTAATAGATCATCATTAATATAACAATAAATAATATAGTAATAAAATAAAAAATATTATAATTTTTGAAATACTATTTAATTCTATTTAAATAATTATATTATTTTTATGACTAAAACCATTCTTCAAAAGTTTATGCAGTTTAAAAAAAAATATAATCCTAATTCCATTAGTTTCTTTTTAATATCTATAAATTTTTAAAAATACTATTTAGCTTTTCGTTTTGAAAATTATATACCCAAAAAAATTCTCTTAATTTTATAGAGTTTGTTTTAATATATTCTAACCAAAATAAATAGATAAAAATATTTTCAAGATTATAATTTTAAATATATACATATGTATTATTAAATAAAAATTTAAATGAAAAATATTTAATTTATTTAAAATTAAATACAAATTTAAAATTAATTAGTATAAACAAATAATAAAATTTATAAACTATAAAAAAATATTTTTAAATATAATTTGAAATTTAAAACTTTTATTTTTGCACTTAGTGCAAGAAAAACACCTAGTAGATTAACTAAAAAAGTTTCATACATCTTGAATATTGACATGATTTTTCAAGAAAAATACACTTGTCTGGTTTTCTTTGGGTCTTAACTTCCAACCACTTAATCGGCTGAATTGGGGAACGTATATTCTAAGCAAATTTGTCATCATCAATGATGTCTTTTGATGCAAACGGTAAATGGGCTTTATTTTCATAGTTTGAAGTGATAAAGGCATTACAAAGGTATTACACAGTAATTATGGTCCCCTTCTTTATTTTTGGTTTTAAAATTAAGAAGACACGACTGATGGTTGATAGTTTTTAAAACATAACTAGGTAAGAATTTGCGTTTTGCGCGAGGTAAGATTATTAATTTCATTATTTTAAAGATAAGAAGACAATTTTAGGTTTGTTTAATCTAGACATTGGTTCACTTTTAGGTTAGTTTTTGATTTTTAATCTTCTAAAGTAACAATCATTCTAAATTCATATTTATTTTGATTTGTTTGGTTAAAGTGTTTGAGATTTTTATCCTTTCGGTGATAAACCAAAAACTATTATTATTTGTTTGATTTCACGTTATACGAATTTTAGACAATCCTAAATCAATCAATGTTTTCATATTATAATTTTTAAACACAAGCAAAATCAAATCAATGATATCTAATAGTTGTTTATTAAGACAAATTATTTCATTACAATTTCGTCAATAGTGAAATGAAGCATTAAAAAAGGAATATTTCAACCTCCAAAAGAATTAGAATCTTCGCTTGTGGTGAATATTTAGTTATACAAGTGCTCACGTCAATGTGCACATATATGTGTATGTAAAAGTATATAAAGATTGTTAATAAATATATAAAGTTTGTAATACATGCTTTAGAAGCGCGCGATTTGTTTCCATTAAATTTTTTATAAATATTTGTTAATTATAAGATAAAGTATTTTATATAAGATTATATAATATAATATTGTGTTGTTTGTACATTCATATATGTTAGACATAATATAAAAAAATTTATATTTATACTTATAGAAATTAGTTTTAAATATTTTAATAATTAAAGCTTTTTGCAAATTTGACTCAAAACTCAAAGTTAAATGCAAAACTAACCTCTCCTTCTTTTTTATTTTTCTTTTGTCCTATTCATCCCACATGTTCACATTATTTACAAAAATGCCATTAATTTTTTTTTCGAAAATAGCTTTTTTTACTCTGTCAACCTTGTCATCTTCAAGTATTTACAAGATTGCCATTGCCATTAATATCTCAACCACCATGAACAACCAATTTGAAGCTTTTAATGCATCTAAAATCGATTTACACACTCTCTTTCTCAGTTGTTATGAACTAAAAAACAATCTCTTTCACTTTGTCTCCAAATTCATCCAAAAAACTCAAGCTTTTGATTGCAAAAATTTTATGGTTAATAGAGCCATTCAAGCATACTATTCTTGGTGGGTTACCTTCGTTTCAGGTTCTGGGTGGCTGTAGAAAACTGTGTGTGCTAAGGAAGTCATCTCACTAGTTTATGGTATGAAATTGAAAATTTTCCAGATCTGTTCGCGTAGAAGACTTACATGTAAGTTGTCTGGCTGTAGAAGACTTACTTGTAAGTCTTCTGGTCAAGACGACTTACAAATAAGTTGTCTGGAAGACTCAGACAACTTACTGATAAGTCTTCTATCTGGACGACTTACTGGTAAGTCTTCTATCTGGACGACTTACTGGTAAGTCTTCTATCTGGACAACTTATTGGTAAGTCTTCTATCTGGACGACTTACAAGTAAGTCGTCTATCTTCTGGACGACTTACAAATAAGTCTTCTATCTGGACGACTTACTGGTAAGTTGTCTGGACAAGTCATTTTTGCAATTGATTTTTAAATGGGACGACTTACAAGTAAGTCGTCCATCTTTTAAATGGGACGACTTACTTGTAAGTCGTCCCATTTAAAAGTCAATTGCAAAAATGACCTATCCAGACAACTTACCAGTAAGTCGTCCAGATAGAAGACTTACTTGTAAGTCGTCAAGAATATAGACGACTTACTTGTAAGTCGTCCACACAACTTACCAGTAAGTCGTCCAGATAGAAGACTTACTTGTAAGTCGGCCAGAAGATAGACGACTTACATGTAAGTCGTCCAGAAGATAGACGACTTACAAGTAAGTCGTCCAAAAGACTTAATATACTTAGAGGGAAACCAAAATATTTTTAGCGGGAAACTAAAATATTTAAGCGGGAATATTAGGATGACTTACATGTAAGTCGTCCAGAAGATAGACGACTTACTTGTAAGTCGTCCAGAAGATAGACGACTTACTTGTAAGTCGTCCATAAGATAGAAGACTTACAAGTAAGTCGTCAAGAAGATAGAAGACTTACTTGTAAGTCGTCCAGACCCCAAATTTAAACCCTAAACTAAATTGACTAAATTAACTAACTAACCACATTATAAAATTAAATTATACTTAAATAGTATTTATTATACACAGAAATAAACACACTTAGGTAAATTTTAACTTTTTCAGAAAAACATTTATGCTTCCAAAATCTAATCCTAAGAACACATACAATACTACAACATATGTTGGCAAAACCTAAACCAAAGAATATCATGACTCACTATTTTCACTCATATATGCTGAAAAAATTTAACTTTTGTTTATATTAATTTATATATCTTAAAACATATGTTAATTACATGATTTCAATTTTTCACTTATCAAAATATTTTTTTTTAAATTAAATTATTTTTAAGAAGAACTATACTAGACAACTTTCAAGTAAGTCTTCCAGAAGACTTACTTGAAAGTCGTCTGGACAGAAGACTTGCGAGGGTTAGAAACGTAAAACAAAATTTGTTTTTTTTTGTTTGTTCACAAGGGGCTGGTTGTAATTTCAATAGCCTTTTAAGTTACTTTTGCATTTGATTCAAGTTTGGGTTTACTTTTGTATTTAAAATCAAGTTTTGAGTCATTTTTGGCAAATTTCCCTTTTTATTAATAGTAATTTTTATGTAATTTATTTTTTTAGTAATTTTATTATATTAATTTTTAATTCCCTAAATCTAATACAATTTACAAACTTAAACAATTGGATTTCTTAATAAATATTGAAAAAATACACAAAATAATTTATAGACAATAGGCTGTAGTCGGCTTCAAACCCAACATACACTAATCAAAAATATGTCGTGTATTAATGTGTTTTGTTTTCGATATTTGATTTGCAAAAAACATCAGTTTAGTAAAAGCGATTAAAAACAAAAAAACGACGACTTTACCTTCTTTGCTACTCTTACCAATTGTATCTAGATGAAGAAGGGAGAGCAATCGATAGGAGACTCATACAAAAATATATATCATACAGAACTACAATGATCCCGATCCAATGAATCAAAGGGTATCGAAGGACAACCCGTTTTAGAAGAACATTATAAGGTATTTCTTCCTAATATCAAGTTCTTTTGCAATCCCGTGGTTGGTTCGCAGACACAAAAGTTATCGCAATCATTATAGAAGAATGAGTTAAGTTTCTAAGGTTTCGGGTTAAAGAATGACTAAAATTAATGGAAGAAGCGGGTCCTATGTAGGTTTACTAAACCTAATTAGATTTGCATAATGTCTCCGAAAATATGACATTTAATGGCATATATTTTTACCTTGCAAATCACTACTCAATATATATGTTGCCCTAACCGAAAAATGTGAAATATATGCCCACTAGTATCATTAATTTACCTTGATAATCACTCAACAAAATATAATATTGTCAAAACCCACACGATCACGGTTTATTTCGAATTGTGTACATCAACACGATCTCGGTTCAATCAACTTAATAATATCATTTTTGACAATGTCAAGTGATCATTTTCCTTTTACGTGCATGAATAAAAAATGTCATAACGATATACAAAATGTATCACATCAACCAAATCGTGCGTTCAGGATCATAAGCAATGACATAAACAATCTTCTTCCTAGGCTGTAGATAAAAAAAAAATCTGATCGAATGGGTGTGTGATAGTGTGTTTAAAATACTGCTTACTGTTTTATGGTTTAGGATAATAAGCAATGGCATTGGTTGATGTGAGAGTGTCTATAATACAACGTGAGACTGTCTTTTAGAGACTGCTTGGTGACATTGTTTGCTTCTTCTATTTTTTACTGTAGATAGAGTTCTTTTTTGGTGACATTGTACGCTCCAATGTGAGAGTGTCTTTTAGAGACTGCTATTGGACAGGAATAGTTGACACAGGCGAAGATGATGAAAACCCAATAAAGAGTTAAAGACTTGATGACATGAAAGAAACAGTAGTATATTCTATCTGGTTTTTGTATAACTTGTAAGAATATTTTATATTTTATATGATCTATGTGTCTATTGGTTCAGTATAAAGATCAAGTTCGTATTTAAGTTATGAGTTCTAATATTAAAGACGATACCGTGATGGATCAGTTTCGATTAAAGTAATTAGAATTCGGGTGTATTGATAACCCTCCTCCCTTACCTTATTTAATTATAAATGACTTCTTCTATAATGGTTATATATATATATATATATATTATGGTTGTGTTTATAATATGTTAATCACATATAAAGTATTGTTTGTGCTTGAAAGAGTACAATGGAAAAGGTGTTATTATTGAAAAGGTACATACATCACATAGCTATATATATCACGTGTTGTGATGGTTACGTGTGTGATAAGTTACTTTTTTTATAATTACATAATAAGTGTATAAGCCACCATAAAGAAAGAAACGTGAACAGAGGGATTAAGATTCATTTGTCCATTAAAATGAATCATAAAGGATTGAAGGTGAAGGAGAGGAGAAAATCAAATTGATGAATTGATTTCATTTTTATCATCGTTAGCATGGATTAAAGGTTAGTGTTTCTTTCTTCTTCTCTTAAGATTATTAGGGTTGAATTAATCTAAATCTAGAATAAGATCTTGGTATGATTTCACAATAGAAATCATAAAAGTTAATCTAACATAACTGACTATTAAGCTTCTGTCTTAAGAGAGTGCACCATAGTGTCATATATATTTTCTTGTATGAAATAAAAAGTATGTTCTGGTTGGTTTGATTGAATTTCAGATTAATTCACTTTGGTTCAATTTTAGTTTATGGAAGCTTATAACTGTTGGATTTTACGTTTAGATACAAAGCATTGGTTATTTTATGTTCAGGGAACACTTAAAAACATAATAGTAAATTATTACTGTTTTTTCTCAAAGCTCAAACTTTTGACACTATCTCATCTAAAGATCTTGGACCTTTTAACGATAGCTCTGCATTCACGCCTCACTTCCCATGAGTCCCAACAACAAAGAGCAGAATTATTCTCCACCATGAAGCTGAGTAAACTAAACCAAGATTTATCTGCTTCTGGAATGAGCAAACATTGAAAAGCTATATAAACTTCCATGTATTTAAATGAACCAGCAGATTCCAATTTGAGGACACCCAGAAACTTACCCAGTGACAAATATGTAAGGCAATAAAAGATATGGTGATATTCATTCTCAACCATAAAATATGTTCATATCATTGTTTCAATTGTAAAAAAAAGGAGCATTCTACAAAGGCTTCGGTATCAGGCCATATGAAAAATCTACCAAAGCTCTATCTTCTGTCATGAAATACCTAAAATGAAATCATTTCTCAAAGTTAAAAAGACCATCACGCAGATGGAGGATGAGAGTGGTGTTCCACAACTTATATCTTGACAAACTCATCGCCATGCCTCATAAGTTATCTAACTATAGCCACCATGTAGTTGAGAATTAGATCCGCAGATTTCTTCCATATATATATCCGCACAATAAGCAAATTAGGAAACATTTTTTCTTTAATAAACCGCTTTTGGTGATGAACTCTGTAGTGGCGACACATCAGCGTACTCTTTTTCGAAGTGATTTGAAACTGCCACTTTGCGAATATCCATGTTGCTTAAAAAAAGCTATGAACGAGTAACAAGTCCAATCAAGTAAAGTAGTAAAAGTTTTTTGAGATTTATTACTTGTATTTGCAATTTTTCAATTTAAAGTATTTGGCACTTTGTTTTGCTCATTACAAGTACTTAATTTTATGAGACAAGTATATAAAATGAGTAGCTAGTACAAGCCGAATATGATTATATGCGCCCAATACGTCGGGCCAACTTATTTCTCACATACTTTGGGTTTTTTAATATGTGCCATAGAGTTGCTCAAAAGAAATTATATATGCCGCAGTGAAAGTAATGCATTAAAATTTGCCAATTGTTTTATAAAATAGTATGTAAATATTTTGGAATATTTCTATAAATTACACATCAAGTAAATTTATGTTTGATAAAACATTTGGACATGGCCTACAGACTATTAAATAATTTTACTTCAACGGTTATGTGAACTATGTGCATTACACTTTTATCTTATCATATCTTAATTGGATTATTCCTACTAGATGAAAGTCAACACTCATAATTAAAGTTATAAAATACATACTATATAAATACACCCAATTGTGCATAAAAATGTAGTGTGAAAACGAGAGAACGGGCTTGAAACTTATTAGCTATTATTGATTCCATTTCGTTTAAATAGTTATAGTAGACTCCACTCGTTGAAACTTATCAACTTGTGTTATGTGGTCGTGATCGCGAGACATCACACACCATAAGGCAGTCCATAATAATATCGTACTTTGCTAATATAAAACTGATTTATAAGTAAGCACGTATAACATATATATATATATATATATATATATATATGTGTGTGTGTGTGTGTGATTTTCTACTTAAATCCACTGCAACAATCGAGATACACACAGATGAATCCAAATTTTGGAGATGATGTGATCTTTTAGGTATCCATAAACTACAACAATTATATTCGAACTTAAGTTTTCGGTCTAAAGGTCGTAATCGGAAAGCAATCTTCTCCACTACAAATAGAAGAAACCAAAGTTTGGGCCACCCGATTGTAAGGTTAAAATCTACATGTGAATAGAAAATGAAGTACATATCATCTTGAGAAACGACTTTTTTGTAACAAGACGAGCTCAAGTTGGGCAACTTGTAGCTCTACTTTTCATTCTCACGGTCATTTACACGTACCAAAGGTATGTGTCAAGTTTGTCCACTTTTGTCATACAAGATGGGTCTTCTCATTTCAGTTCTGTCTGAAATGTGTGATGTACAGTCTATCTATTGGACTTGCCTGGTTGTAAATCCCAGTAGTATAAAACTAGTAAAAGCAATATTCTATAATTAACTAATTTTCTTTAAAATAACAATTCATATAGATGTAAGGTATTAGGTGTAAAATTAATTACAAATAAATCATATTCTTGCATATAATTCTTATCTAATGTATTTAATTATATATGCATATGCTTATAAGTATTTTACATTATGAAAATAAAATGTAAAATTAGTTGCATTGTAGCCATTGCTTTCTTTGGAGAGGCCTCTAGATACAAAACTGCATATGGAAGTTTTCATTGAGCAGTATACAAAATTAATTGTAAATGCAGTTAGTGTCATATTTTCCAAAATTATATTTGCAAATTAAATCTAGCTACTCTAGGTCAATTGCAAAGTCCCTAAATCTGTATATGGATCACATAGTGATATGCCACCAATATTCATGATGAATACTATGGATTATAAATTGGTTGTTGCTGACTATAATCTAAAATCATTAAAGGTTTGTAGGGTTTAATTGTAATGGGCGTCCTGATACTCGGACTTGAGTATTATTTATTGATTGGTTGCCAACAAGTGCTATAAATTTTGTTATGGTAATAAGTCAGCAACATGTTACTTGCTAACGAAATTAAATTGTACCTGTTTGACCAAAAATAACCAATAAAATGGGATTTATCATGCATTTTAAGTAGTTCTTTTTTTCTTGAAAAAACTTGCAATTTATGTAGTTACAAGTTGAAGTTTATGTGATCTATCTTTGTCCTATTTTTATAAGTCTCCCTTGTTTCGTTGTCGGCTTTTCCAAGTATTTCTTTGATTATTTTCCAAGTACTATTCTTTCTTTGAAAATGAGTTGTTATTTTCTTGTACAATGCTAAAAACATTTGTAATTTCATTTTGAGGTCAACCTATGAAAGAGAGATGTTTCACTGTCAAAAATTGTAGTTTTACTTTGCGTACTCTCAATCAATGGATTACAGTCGGCAAGTGAACGTTTATTCAGTAATTAAATCTTATCCACTGCTAAAAAAGTATTAGGGCTTTACCAGTCTCACTCGACAATTTAATTTTATATTATCAAATTTTTTTTTTAGAAACTTCTATTTTAAGCAAAAAAACTTATATTGCTATGAATATGTTACAGTAAGTTCGGGTTCTGATTTATGTTAGATATTGGTAGTATAAGTTTTCTCCAAAGATAATAAATATAAACTTTTTAGTGGACCAAAAGTTATTTACTGGACCATGAGTCACAGTAAAAAATGTATCAGTTCTTGTTTGCTCATATGTTAGGTTGTTTGTTCTACGGAATCCCAATAAGGCTTTGATTCAGGCACTTATATTTACCAGCAACTTGTTTGTAAAAACGCTTCCATATTGTAATGTTATCTATCTCCTACCTTCTCCACTTTTCACCTTAACACATGAGATACTATTGTCTTGATAAATCTCACTTAGGTTTTAAAATGAAATGATCTTCTATTATAAAGTAATCACAATAATAGTTGGTTTTAGCATAGCCAATTTCTTGTGGTGAGGCTTATAATTTAGGGGTAGGGTGTAAATTAGCATCGTAACCTATTTTTATCTCATAGACCACAAGGGTACATTTAAGCGACAGCAAAAATCTATACGTTTGTGGTATGAAACGAAAAACTTTAGTACATTTAATACAATGATATTTTAATATTTTATGGACTTTAAAATTAGAATCGATTTTCAGTTTAGAGCAATCTTGATTATACAATAATTATATTTTATCCTAGTGTTTCAAAAAATATGTTTTATTCACTCTCACTGGCCTATTGACTTTCTATTTCGGCGGAACCTATTAGTCTTGAAAATCTCACTAAGGTTCATGAACTTTAGCATAAGAATATTATAATGATCTTATGTTTACATCTAAACAGTCCAAAACTAGTTTAAAAGTATATTTAGTCTGACAACCAATCACAAACATACACTGAATCATATACATCAAAATGTCATAAATTTATGAAACGTCACCCCATAGATTTTTCCCAGGTTTTAAGGTGGCACAGGAAGCATAGCAAGCATCTTCGTTGCTACGCCTGAAGAAACATGTGCAGGTGTGTCCACTTGTTCAATGTTAATCCATTTCATTAAACCATTCATGAATGACCTTATTATTCTATAGCATTATTGTTACTAATAACCTTTGTCTTTTCACTAATCTTATAGGCACACTTTTGTCACGTAGTGAAATAATCTCGTGTTTTATAATCAAATTTGTTATTTGCCAAACAAATAATAAAGCAATTTGACAAAATAAAGAAAAACAACAATAGTAAAAAGTAAAGAAAATAATGTAGTTCATAAGACACGACTAGGGTAAGTTGAATTATCCGGTTTGGTGACGGAGACCTTCCAACACTTAACCTCTCCGTCAAGACTTCCACTAACGATTGAAACGGCACCGTCTGACTCCAAATCTGTAACCGCTGCAAGTGACCTAACCGGTTTCGTATGACCGGTAAGCACCTCCAAGCAACTATAACAACCATCGGTTCCCCGCCTCCAAATCCTGACCGTCCGATCGGCAGATCCACTTAGGAGCAAATCAGACACGTTAAACAAGCTAAGTATGGCTTTGTCGTGTCCTCTCAATGCACCACTCACCGACATGTAGTTAGAGCTGTCCTCTCTCTCCCAAACCAAAATTGACCGGTCACACGAACCGGAAAACAAAACCGATCCGTCGTCGTTTAATGCCAGAGCGTTAACCGCTGACTTGTGTTTTTCCAATGTCGCGACTAACTTGTGGCGTTTCGAATCAGCGGGTTTGGCCCAAACCCGAATACGTCTGTCCGCGGATCCAGTATAAACGGTGCCGTTAAAAGAGACGGCGACAGCGTTAACGGCGTCATCGTGGGCTTTAATTGATTCCTTGCAGCGAAGATCGGAAGCTTTCCATATCTTCAGTGTCTTGTCCCAAGAGACGGAGTAAATGAGTCCGTTATTAACGGCAAGAGCGGTAACGGCGTCAGCATGTTCGATCCAGAGACACTTTTTGTGACGGCGAACCTGAACGTAGTTTTTGGGTAGAGCGAAACGGCGCAAACGGTCGTTTAAAGTAGGAAGCGTCGTTAACTGTTTGTAACCGTTTTTCGCGGTTAATTTCCAAACTCCGATTTTACCGTCCTGATGAGCGGTGAATATTTTTTCACCGGAGAACCCGACGGATTTAACGGAGCCTGAGAAAGGATCCTGGCCGTTGAAAGTGTCGAGATGAGCACACATGGCGCGATCGTAGATGCTGACTTCGTGTCCGGACACTGCGAAGAGGTAACCTCCGTTGACGGCGAGACAAGTGACGGGGAGACTCCGTTCGCGGAGTTTGAACGAGGAGGTGACGGAGTGAGAGACGGTGACGGCGTGAGTGTCGGAGGGGGTTTTCTGAAGAGAGGGAACTGAAGGGAGTGTCTGGAGAGAGAGACTACTATGGAGGCTGGTGACTTCGCTGAGTGACGATGACGTGGCGCTGTCGGCGGAGTCTAAGTGCTTCAGAGATTTTTGTGCTCGTCTTCTCCTGGAAGAATCTAGCCATGACATAACCCTCATGCTTGTTAAGTTTCTTAACCTGTTTGGTGAGAAAAGGTAAACTTCATGTAGCTGAAGATGAAGACAATGAAGAGATATATGTCAATGTATATATAGAAAAGCAGTCATACATGGAGATTTCGCCACGTGGCAGTTAAGTACACACCAGAGTTTCCGTCAGAAATTAAGCTAAAAGATTGTACATTTGTACTTGAAAAGATTCGAGGGTATTATGGTAAAATAGACGTAAATAGTCAAAATATCCAAATGGTATGTTTGTGGTGTAAAAAACAAGAACTCAAAATCAAGTGAATTGCGTTACAGCATTAATAAGGTTGGAAGATAGCGCATGGGTCAAGGAGAGAGTAGGGCCCAGTAGTTATGAGCCAGTTCTATCATCAATATGGCTAAACTAATGAGGGTTATGAAGATGAATCATTGTGATCAATAGTAGTAAACAAATGGGTGTGAGTGCATCAGTGGGAAACAAGAAAATGATTGTAGATATTGGTCACATCGTTGCTGGAAAGTGAAAAGATGCTAATTAAAGAGAGAAAGAGAGACACAATGAATGGCCCGGGCCAATGTCAGAACTAAGCCACATTGAATAGCCGAAACCAAATGGATAGATAAATAAATATTTTTTTTTAATAAAAATTAAGTAGGGGAAGTCGGTCGTTAACACTTCTCGAGTGGACTGGGAAGCAGCGATGAGAATAAATTGCCAGCCAAGAATAGTGAAAGCCTTCCTCATATGTTTCCAAGGACCTACGATTACATTTGTAATTAGGAGAAATATCAACTATTTTAAGCCAACTGGCTTTGTCATATAGTATGATTTATCGTTATACATTTCACAAACTAAAAGAAAATATGACCAATCCGAACCAAGGTGGCAAGGTGTCCAGAGTTACAACATCTAAATTGTTACGATATAGGTTTGTTCCATGTTTTTACTATTCTTATTCCTTAATATGATGCTTGTTAGTGTTAAATCACACTACTTATGAGTGTCCAAAACAGATATATAAAGAAAGTTTTTGATCTGCTCCCTCATCTTTTAAGTAGTGGTCTATTTTTGTGTGAAAAGACAAGCGCTGACGTCTTCATTCAATAAGTGTTTCCAAATCGAGGCAGATCCTTGTTTGGGACATTTAACTCATTGTAAGGGAAAATGGTTTGGGGCTAGATTGCTTACCGAACTAGCAGCAAGGTTGAGGCTTAATCACCAATTTAGGTGATCAAGAGAGCTTCTTATCCGCGTGGTGCTTATTCATTCAAAAATAATTATTAGTTCCTTTTTGTATATCTCTCTACTATTTCTTCTTCATCTTGTAATTTTTTTGTATCTCTTTACTATTTCATTTCCATCTTCTAATTCCAAATGTTGTCCAGTGAGGAAAAGTTAAATTACAAAAAATAAAAAATTCTATTTTTTGGAGTTATTAACGCAGCTCCAAGTTATTCATCTTAAATTCTTAATCTTGCATAGTGGATCTTGCATCCATAATGCTCAATGGAAGTTAAAAGCTTTTGAGAAAGACAAAGGTCATGAATGTGAACCTAGCGGAAAATAACATTACTTTTTACCCTTTTCTGATATATAAAAGAAACAAAAACTGCTCTTGGAAAAGATAACAAGTCGAAGAGACTGGTTAATCTCAAAGATAGTCACACCTAAACAGTACCTCAGTTAATCATGTTCTAACTATGATACTTATAAATTCTTCAAATTCTGTGAAGTTAAATTTCTGGTAATTATTTCATTCAATTATCTAAATTAAATTTCTGTGAAGTCTTGACACATGTTTCCTCTTTCGTTATCCAATTTTTGTAGAGCACTCCTACAGTCTTTTTCTCTTTTATCAACATCGATCTACATAATCCATTCACAAACAACTTTACCTGCATTTTAATTTGGCACGTTTTATATGGTTCATTCAAAAGCTTCTCTTTTAAATCGTTGACAAATCCTTTTACGAATATAGAATGAGTGATTTAGTGTATTGCCCATAAACGAGGCCCATATTAGGGAAGGAACCTTTGATTGACATATAGGGCCCGAAATATACCCTCACCGAGCTGAGAAGACGAAAACACCCTTCTACCAACGATTTGATTTTCGGCGCTTGTGTCAGCTTGCCGACACAAGATATCCACGCCGAATCTGGTAGGGGACTATTCTGAAACATAGGATGACAGGTGTACAACTTTAAAACCCCACGATTCCTTGGTTAACCGGGCTTGCAGATTAAGCGCAACACCCTAAGCTATCTCGAAAAAGATAAGTGTACGTAATACCTTGATAATTTGGAGATAAAAGAAGGTAGAGTTGGGTAAAAGTTTAGGTAGCAGAACCAAAAAAAAGAGGGAGAACGAAAGCTGTGACTTGGTGTTTGAAGAAGATAACCGCAAGAGACAGAAATCGTTTTCACTCGGAGTGTAAGTTCATACATACTCGTATATAACCTCTATTTCAAATAAAATTTTATTTCATGTAAATGTTAAGGGTTTTGAAAAATCTTTTGTTACCGCGACACAGGTTTTGGAGGATGAGACACCAAGTTCGTCTCGTAGTGGGAGACTGGGAACGAGGCGCTCAAGGCGCATGGAGGTTCAATGTGGATAAAACCATGCAAATAGGTAACGTAGAGCTGAAGGAGAACGAAAGCTTCAACTCACTTGTATTTATGGTGAGGGAGAAGTTCAACGTAGAACCCCTGTACGGAGTTGACGCCCCTGTGCTTCTGACGTACCACTACCCGGACCTTGAAACTGATCCTGAGGAGTACTCAGCACCACCAATCGAAATAAACGAGGACGAAGATGTGGCTGTGTTCATGGCGGTCAGGGTGGACAATGTGTGGCAGGAGATGTATGTGACGTTGGGTGGAAATGATGTTTACAATTACCGGACGCAGAGGAACATTGAAGACGGAGTGACTGCTGGTGAACAACCATTTCCAACAAGCGGTTTAGTGAGTATCGAAGGTAAAAATATAATTTTTCCGACAATAATAGAATTATCTGTAAACAAATCGTTTACCGGGAAAAGTTTTATCTACTAAAATTATCACTAAAGGTAAATAAAAAGATTCCGTGTAAAAGTTGAAGTTAGCAGATGAAAGCATCGGTAACTGATATGAGTTATGTTTGCAAAGTAGCGAGCTTTATAATTAGCTGAAAAATTCTTTGTCTCGCGGTAACTGATATGATTTACGTAAACAGACTTGACTGCGAGAGGCTACCTGGTTGTGTACAAGGAAATACTAAGTGGGATATGCACGCCGGAAGAAATGAGCCTACTGGAGCAAACGTCCCTGGGAAATGTCGCAAATGATGAACATCTTGACCCAACAATGATCATAGACGTAGAGTCTTCAGAGGGCTCTTCGGACATCCCTCTTACACAGGCGGGTGCACTAATAACAGGAGGGAATGTAAGAGTGTCAGAGGAAATTAACCCTCAACAGCAAACTGGATATTTGTTAGGTACGAGTATTGTATAAAAGTATTACGAGATAAGTATACGTAATGGAGCCACTTATATTTAATCTGAACTTGAATAAACCATTATGTAGGGGCAAAAGCAACTGAAATGGAAGAGATAATACGTGATAAGGGGAAGGGAGTAATGATGAGTGATGAGGAGGTAGAAAGACCATTTCAAATTGGAGCATTTGCCAATTTCCTACTTGGAGATCACCAGCAGGCTCAAGATAATGCATCAAATATGAGTATTGATCTTAACGGTTATAGAAAAACTAGAAAATGTATGTATTAACCGTTAAAAAAATATTAATCCCAAAAACTATGTTTTCTCAGGTACCGGCTCGGCTACACAACTGTCACTCGCATTGGGTTTTGACGAACCTGTTGATGAGGATGAATCTGCATTGCCCTAGATGAGAAACTTGAATCAAGATTTTGACGAGGCAGGGGGTAGCAGAGTACAGAGAAAGTCATCTATAGGAAACGCTATGATCAGCCAACAACCTAGTCGCATTGAAGGTGGAGTTATCAAACCATTTTTAAAATTTAAGGAAAAAATTATAAATTTTAGCAATAAATAGTTTTACCACGGAAAGAATCTAGTTTACGGTTAGACTGATAAAACACCGAACATGACAAATAGGATGTTTACAGGTTGTTAACATGTTAACGGTAAACTAAAATATTTACGGGAAAATTTAAATTATCTGCAAACTAGTAAGAGGATATGAATACGATTTTTTTCTGAGTATCAGGACGTGTGGCAGATGAAACCACGGGGGAGCTATTGGTGGGGAAGATCTTTGAGAGCAGAGAAGCATTCAAACTCCATATGACCCTATATGCCATCAAAAACAAGTTTAGGTTCCTCATAAAGAAGTCAGAGCCAGGAAAAATGGTACTACAATGTAGGGGAGCGGCGTGTGCATGGAGAGTGTATGCGGCGAAGCTGGGGGGTTCTGCAAGCTTCGAGGTGAGGACTTTAGATAACATACACACGTGTTCTGTGGCTGAAAGGTGGGAGTTCCGACATCATGCAAACACCAAGTTTGTGGGAGATATGATTAAGCATAGGTATGGTCCTACCGCTGGGGTTGGACCAAGACCAGGAGCAATTAGGGACATAATAAGGCACGATCACAACGTCCCAATCTCTTACTGGAAGGCTTGGAGGTCACGTGAACTAGCAATTAACCAAGGAGTGGGTAACGCGGTGGCGTCATACCAAAGCCTCCCATCGTATCTGCAAATGTTGCAGGCTACTAACCCAGGGACTGTGGTGGCGTTGGAGACTGCGACAGCGCCCGAAGGTGCGCAGCGGTTCAAGTACCTATTCTGGGCCTTCGGCGCAAGCATCAAAGGGTACCCTTTCATGAGAAAGGTAGTGATTATTGATGGGACACACTTGAAGGGAAAGTATGCTGGGTGTCTTTTGACTGCTAGTGCACAAGACGGGAACTACCATATTTACCCCATTGGGTTTGGAATAGTGGATAGCGAAAATGATGAGGCTTGGACATGGTTTTTCCGAAAACTATCTGCTGTAATCCCCGACTCAGAGGAACTCGTATTTGTCTCTGATCGACACAATTCCATCTACTCCGGGATACGACGGGTTAGTTAAATTCTGTGTTTCATGAATTGAACAAGATAATTAACCGTCATCTAAATTATTTACCGAAAATAAAAAGGTTTACTGAAACAATAAACGTTTACAGAAAAGAATTAATTTAGAGATTCTTGTTTGTGTCTATGCTTTAGGTGTACCCGATGTCGCATCACTGCGCCTGTATTCTGCATCTACAAAGAAACGTCCAAACAATATTCAAAAAGAAACACCTAATTTACCTGATAGGAAGAGCTGCAAGGGCTTATAAAATTGATGACTTCTATGTCCACTTCAATGAAATCAAGAAGATGGACATTGCATGCGCAGACTATCTGATTCGAGTCGGTCTTGAGCACTGGGCAAGGGCTCACTTTGAGGGAGAGAGGTACAACATCATGACAAGTAACCTAGCCGAGTCTCTCAATGCCGCATTGGCGGAAGCACGCGCATACCCGATTGTAGCTCTTTTAGAATACATCAGGACAATGATGATGGGTTGGTTCTCTGGCAGGCGTGAGGCCGCAAATGCAAACACAAACGAGGTAACACCTAGAGTCACGACAATCTTGGGACGTAATTTCCAATTCTCAACTGGATACAATGTCCGGCATATCATTAATGAGGAGTATGAAGTCCGCGATGACTTGGGGATGTTCAACCGTGTCGATCTGAAGAGGAGGAGCTGCTCATGCAAGGAATTTGATAAGCTCAGGCTCCCTTGTGTCCACGCACTTGCTGCTGCGCTCAACCGAGCTCATAAGGTTGAAGATTTAATGGCGCACGAGTACAGCGCTGCTTATTGGAAAAAGGCGTATGAAGGTGCCATAAATCCAGTGGGCATTAACCATGTCAACGCAGGTGCAACGGACTCCTCCTATCTTCTCCCGCCTAACACACGCAAGCCTCCAGGAAGGCCAAGGAAGAGCAGGATACTCTCCGCCGGAGAAATTAGGGTAAGGAACTCCGACAACTAAGCAGAGTAATATGTTGATCAGTTTTCGATTCAATATTTACTTGGTAAGATTATTATTAACTGTTACCAATAATTTTATCAGCAATCTGTACGTTTCAAGAGGAAGAGGACTTGCACGAGATGTGGTGGTGTGGATCATAACCGCGCCACTTGTAAAATGCCCATATAAGAAGGGAAGTCTTCGGTTGTAAGAGGCGCAACGGATGGTAGGATGGTCTTTTGTAGGTCTGATCTGGGGCGACCTTTTTTTTTTGATATGTCTTACGTTAAACAAGTTCCCCAAAGCTCACCCTGGTTGACAAAATATGTGTAGATCGACAATGGATGAGAAAAATGTTGCCCTCTAATGTAATATCCGGAACCTGAACTTTTCGTATCAGTAATGAAGTTGGGCAACCGGTAAAATGTTTTTTAATCGTTGATGTTTTATTTTTATGCGGATAACAAATTGTTTATATTAGGTGTCACTCTGCATTGACCTAGATTAATGGATGAGAAAGGACTGTTTAGCTAAGTATCTGTGTACTAGTATATTACCATGTAATTTGTCACGTAACTGTAATTTTGAAATTTTACAGTTAAAACTTGTATTATATGAATTGAAGGCGTGAAAAAGAAGGATTAGGTTGCACACTGCCGAAACTGGGACATAGCAGAATAATGAGTAATAGGGAATTAAGCAAATCATAATAAAACACGAAAAGGTACGAAGGTCAACAAAGTGAAGTGAACTGTTTATGAAAATGTTTTACGGCCGCCAAAATAGTCACAAAGAAGTTGGGAGTGACTATTAGGATTGATGTTGAGGGTGATTAAGAGGATTGTCCTTCGTGATGAACCTGTAGAACTTCAAACAGAGCTGCCTAGACGCATCAGGGAGGACCCGTGGGGTTAAGAACTTGCAAGCTTCCAATCCCTTCTGGCAGTGCGCATCAACGTAAAGACAAGTGAGGGCCCCATCGTCAGTAAGCGAGGCTGCCTGCGGTGTACAAATAGCAGAGGAAGAATTTATCAATGTTTTGGTTGGCCTTTAATAATTGCATTTACTGTAAATATTGCATTTTAGCGGACAGCGATGTAAAGTCAGTAAATGTCGCAACGGAGGAATCACCTGTGGAAGTACGTTAGGCCTAGTAATGGGGAAGGGCTTGATTGAATGTGCGCTGGAGTCAGGTTTCCAGTCTTTGATGATGTAGGGGAGCATGTTGGCTACTGGACTGAGGTCCTTTTTGATCATAGCGTCTGTCTTTAAGCTGACGTTGCAATCGAGAACTTGTATCTCCCACGCTTTTATGTCCACAACCACGGCTACCCAGTGATTTGGATCAATGTAGAGAGGGAAATAGATTAGGTCTGCCGGGTTAGCTATAAACCGCGAGATAACGTCATCTGTGAACTTAAATTTTGTACGTAACTGGACACCCATCTTGACAAACTTTGGGTAGTTGTTCTTTATAGCAGTTGGGAGGCTCATGTCATAAACTTTGATAGACTTGCCGGGAACTTCGTGCTCGGCAGCCAGGAAGCGCATTATAGAGTTCACAGTCTGCAGAACTAGCATGTTATTATAGAAAAATCTTAATTTATGTGTTGGTAGGACAGAAAGTTTGAGTCATACCAGAATTTGCATTCTCCATTTCCTAAAAGCAATGTCCAAAAACTCGGCCCCAGTCAAAGCGGAAGGACCATCCAAGTAAATGAACCTACAAAATGATTTAATACGGTAACATGTTTTATTAGCGGGTAATAAAAATGTTGACAGTGAAAATAAATATTTTCAGTAATTTGTTGTAGTACGCTTACTCAGTGGGTATAATCCTACGCCTTATTTGGTCGAACAATTTGTGAAGTTCGGGATGTACGCGGAATCCAGGCTTCGACTTGGGGTCTAGCTCATAGTCTTGTAAAGCAGATGGGGGTATTGTTTGTCTTTGGGCTCTTAGTGAGTCCAGGGTGTCTGATGACTGAGCAGCGGGAGGAAGGACAACGGTTAGTGGAGCAGGCTGAAGAACACGCTCTGATGCCTCTAATTGTGTGAGGCCGACAGAAAATGAGGGAGCCTCGATATCCATCATTGATGATCCCCCCTATGAGAATGTTAGATCTTAGGCATTCTTAAGTGAAAATAGGCTAACAAGAGAAGTGAAGGAGGCACTACATGTATTGGTTTTATCTACCAACTAACAAAGTTGTTGCAAGTTAAATGAACCTGTAACCGGTGAACTTATAAAGAATCGTAAATTTATTATTTTCATGAAAACCTGAACATCAGCGGCCTCAGTGTCCATGGGAACGCTGGATGGGCGGTCTCTGAGTCCCTGATTATCGACATTATCATTCGGATCAGCCTGCAATAGCGGTGGAGTTAGAATCTTATGGTAATTAGGAAATTTGTAAAACTAAAGGTTAAGGATTACAAAGGATGGTACCGTTGGGACATCAGGGATTGTGGTCCTGGATGTTGACTCAGCTTCAGGGTTCGAGGGTGATATATTCCCAGGATCCTACGTGAAAAAGGAATGTGTATAGACTGTTAGATCCCGTATGGTGAATACACTGACAGTTAATTTTGTGGTAAAAATATTTTTTAACGGTTAAGAAATGGTTTAGCAGATAACCTCTGTGTTTAGAATATCTGTCCTCTCGTGCTCTGGAGTTGAGTTGGTGTTGGGATCTTGCTGAGAGACATTTCAGGCTACATTTGCCTGCTATGATAGGGTGAATGGTAGGTGTTAAGGGGAAGGAAATGATTAATTAGTTGAAGTTAAAATATCAACAACCTCTTGATTGTGTGATGATGCTTGAAGGTCATCTAAAATGCGCCTGATGGACTGGTTTACTCGAGGTTCAGGATCGTCAACGGCCATCTCTTCAGCGTCTGCTTCAGCAGTCGCTTCCCCATGTCCACTAACCGTAGGGCTTGTTGGGTTTGGCTAGGGGGTGGTGGGACGTCTGAAATGCTAGGCGTTGAAGATGTTGTCTTTCTCAGGTAGTCGATGATGGCATGGATAACCCCCCTTTTCATCGTGTGGATGTTGTCAACAACAGATCTTGTGAGTCTTGTCTCCATAGCCTTCATAGTTGATTTCAATTGTTGGTCAACTGCCTTAGCTATGCGAGACTCCATAGAGGCAAGCTCTTCGTGAAGCTTTGATGAGACGATGTTGGCTACAGGATCAGGAGCACCTTGTCCAGGCGGCGGGAGCTCTGATTGCTCACCCATATCCGCGGGAACTTGTTTGTGCTTTGGCTGCTTACCCTTCTGTTTCTGTCCCCTTAACGTTTGAAGCTCTGATGATGTTATACCTCCCTTAAACATATTGTTATCAAATAGGAAGCCCTCATTGATGAGCTCCACCATCCTATCTACGGAGGGATCTTCTTGTTCGTCTGGCCATGAGAAGTCATGTTGTAAAGACCACTCCTCGTCAGGGTCGCTCAGTATTGATCTAACTGCCACCTACATCAACGTAACAGAATTACCGAATTTGTTTACTGATGGAAACATATTTATCCTAGAAGTGCACACGTATGGTATAAAAGCAACGACTACTGCAAAAATTTTACTTGACACCAAGTTAAACACTCCCAAATGAAACTACAATAGAATTTACATGTAAGCAGTTAACCACACTGGCAATCATAGAAATTTCGGATACTGTAATTGTTTCCCGGTAAAGTAACTCTTTACGGATAATAACAGTTTATCAGCGTAAAGCTACTTATTTCCTGGAATCGTGTCTTCTTACGGCTAATTATATAAATACCTTTAGCAAACGATCATTAGGTAGTAGTATCGTACACAGGGAAGATATAATATTCCATAGCCAAACGAATTTAATACGCTTACATATTAAAAGTAATAGTGGAGAAAGATCGTTAACTCGGTAAAAATTGTGATTAGCAGTACAAATATTGTTGATATCACTAACCTGGCACTCTGAATTGAGTTCTCTAGCATTGCGCGGGTTAACAATAAATTTGTCGGAAGATGGCACTTCCTCCGCGTCACCTTCCTCGCTTACAGGCGGTCTTTCCTCTTCCGCATCCATTTCATCCTCGCTTTCAGACAGAGCAACAACAACAGGAGCAGAGTGAACTACCTCTTCTTTCAACTCAGGAACAGCGGCGATAAGGACCAGTTGAATGGCTTCAACATATCCCCTCAGCGCAAAAGAATCTTGGGCTAGTGAGAGGGGATCCTTCTTGAGTAAGTGATTCGCCAGATTTTGAAAGGAAGTCCTTCCCCAAGGGAGAGCGAGGAACTCATCAAGTTCTCTTATCATCTCAACGTGCTCCGGGATAATCTTCGGATTGTGCGAGGTTGGGAGTAAAATTGATGCGGTTATTGCTAAAGACGCGATTTTGAGATGAGTATCCTTATCCCTAACCTTCCTTGTTTTCAGCATATCAATCACAGTATCGACACTACATGACTTGAGCGAACCAAACAAGTCATTCCAATATAGCTTCTCGTGTAAAGGATTCTTCCTTTTCCTACGCTTTGATTGTGGAACCCTCTCACAGTTGAGGCCGGTGACGATCGCAAACTCTCTAAGAGATATCCTAATTGGGTGTCCAGCAAAAACAATCCAAATTTCGTACAGCTTGCAGGTCTTCAACATACGAACACAAACAAAGTGACAAAACGCGCCAGAGAAAGGAGGATTATCATCGACCAAGAGTACCTGCGAGAATTGAGTATTCTGGAAAAAGGCAAATTCTTCGTCGTCTAATGCTTCAATTAGTTGCTCTGTTCTTCGATACTTGTGGTAAGAGACGACTCTGTCGCCGACGGGTTCATCACCACATGCAAAAACTCTTCTAGGGAGGTTGAGATCAGCCATTGAATGATTTTTTTTGAGGAATGTCGGTTCCGTTTCCGTGGACAAACAATATTGAAAGTAGTGGGATGATGGAAAGTTGAAATGGAGAAGGAGGTTACTTTGGAGTGGTGGGATATATTTTCTTAGTTTTGAAAAATAGTGATGATATTCAAATTTTGAAAACTTAAAAAGCATGAAAGCGAATTATCTGGAAAACGTATCGGTTGACAGGAAATAAATCCCGCATGGGAAGGGCTCTGACACTGCTACCCGTAGGCGCGTTAGTCTACGCGAGTAGGTAATAAAAGTCCAGAAGGGCAAAATCGTCCGGCGAAAAGTGACAGTCAAATCATGGTTACTTTGCTAATTATAGGTTGCATATAGGGTACTTTATGCAAATATCTCATATAGAATCTGGACGGTTAATAATAATTGTGGAACTTTCTCTATCAAGTATGATAGAGATGAGGCGCTGATAATGGTGTTTTAGAATGCTGATATATACGTGACAAGAATATCCCAAAAACGTCGTTATATTTTGATAAATAAGACTAAAGAGATCTTCAAGAGGGGAAAGGTCGAAAAAGCAAAAATGAAAAGAAAAGAGGTACTACTTTGAGGTTGGACCAAAAAAGAGCAAGACACCATTATATGAACCGTATGCACTACACGTACGGTTCTTTCTTTACTCGTTGATGGGTCCCTCAATGAGCTTCTTTAAGTGGAAGATCCACAAACCCAACCAAGAAACTTGCATGTGACCACACCTTTTGAATTCCATGATGTGATACATTTTTGTGAAGACAAAGCTAGTTTTCTTCATAACTTGTCCGACTGATATTAGTGGAACTAGTACCTGTTTGATATTACCCACTTAATTATAGAAGAAGAAGCTATACCTAAAAGGATGATATAAGGTAGGCTTCGGCATTTTACCCATAGAACCGACCCGGAAAACACCAGTTTGGGTAGGGTCTGGAACCGAGCATTTTATGATATTGGAGGAACCGTGGGTATAGGTTCAGATCCAAAATCGATTCGGACCTGATCATGTATTTATGGAACCAGAATATATAACTAATTTAGCCTAGAGATATAATGTTTTACGTTACTAGATGCACTGCTTCTAGTTCTTTTATAGGTGGAACTGACCCGTTAAAACCGACCGATACATTTAAACGAGATTCAATATACATAAAAAAAACTTGAAAATATGTGGAATCAACCTGAAATAGTTTAGGTTAAAATATACTCGATACACTTAAAAAAGACTCAAAAATAGGTGGAACTTATAGATTATGGAAAGTGATATTCTTATTAGAGGCTTTGTACAATACTTATACACATAGAGAGTAGGGTTTTAAGAGTAGACTAATTACATTGAGATCCTAAACTATATATATTTACATATATATCCAATACGCCCCCTCAAGATGGAGGGGATGTAATCACTCCAATCTTGCTGCAAGCTTGATGAAAATGATTCCTCGGGAGTGGTTTCGTTAATGCATCTGCAAGTTGATCTCTAGTAGAAACATGTGCTACTCGTAACTGTCCGGCCTGGATCATGTTACGCGTGAAGTGATAGTCAAGGGCGATATGTTTCATACGAGAGTGAAACACCGGGTTGGCACATAGATATGTGGTTCCAACATTGTCACAATATATAACTGGTGCTGTGGGGAGGTCGATGTGAAGATCAGATAGCAAGGAGCAGATCCATGTAACCTCGGAAGCTGTATTTGCAACAGCTCGATATTCAGCCTCCGTTGACGAGCGAGCAACACCTCTCTGTTTCTTAGAAGACCAAGAGATTGGGTTTCGACCAAGATAAATGATGTAGGTATTTGTAGAGACGTAGTCATCCGTGTCACCAGCCCAATCTGCGTCTGAGTAAGCATGTAACATGAGTGGAGTGTTCCTGTGAAAGAATATGCCATGGCTGCGAGTTCCAGCAAGGTATCTTAGCACGCGTTTAGCGGCTTGCCAATGCTCCATAGTTGGTTGATGCATGAACTGAGAAAGACGAGTGACAGCGTAGGAGATATCAGGTCTTGTGAATGTTAAATACTGTAGACTCCCAACAAGTGATCGATACGGAGCAGCATCATCAAGGAGAGTTCCACCAGCAAGTGTCAGTTTAGGTGAGGTTGGTAATGGAGTCGAGACCGGTTTTGCATCTCCCATATTCTGCTTACTAAGTAGATCCTTGACATACTTCCTCTGCATAAGATGAAGTCCATGAGGTGTTCTGATCGCTTCAATGCCCAAAAAATAGTGGAGATCAACCGGGTCTTTTATAGAGAATCGTTCAGCAAAGGATTGCAAGACTTGTTGGACGACGGAAGGGGCAATGCCAGTGACAAGTATATCATCAACATATACAAGCACATATGTGATATGTTGGCCATGAGTGTGCACAAAGAGAGACGCATCAGCGGATGAGTTGATGAAGCCTATCGTAAGGAGGTGTTGTTTGAGTGAGAGATACCAAGAGCGTGGTGCTTGTTTAAGTCCATAGATTGGTTTCCGAAGACGACATACATGGTTAGGACGATCCTTATCAATAAAACCAGGTGGCTGCCTCATGTACACCACTTCAGTGAGATCACCTTGGAGGAAGGCATTATTGATATCCAATTGTTTCAGTGTCCATGATTTTGTGACTGCGATTTGAATGACAAGTCGTATGGTAGTGGACTTGATAACCGGGCTGAATGTTTCTGAGTAGTCTACTCCATATCGCTGTGTATATCCCTTGGCGACGAGCCGTCCTTTGCGTCGCTCTTCTTGACCATTGGAGAGATATTTCGTAGTGAATAGCCATCTGCAACCAATGACATTTTGATCTGGTGAAGGTGGTTCAAGATCCCACGTGTGGTTGACAATATGAGCATCAAACTCTGCTATTGCTGCATCTCGCCATCCTTTGTCTTTCATCGCTTGAATAATAGTTGTTGGTTCTGAAGAGTGTGGCTTCTGGCCTGCAATGTGAAGAGTCAATTTCTGTATCGGTTTTGTTATATTATTTTTGGCTCGAGTTTTCATTTTGTGGATATTTTGTGGTGGTTCTGTAACTAGATTTTCTGGTTCACTTGGTTGGACTGACATGGTTGGGTGAGGTTGGGATATATATGCCGGTGGTGTGTTCTGAGTTGTGGGTGGCAACTCATTTTGTTCTTGAGCAGTGGGCTCATGGGAAGAAAGGGTTGGCTGAATCATGGGTGGAGATTCATTTTGAGAAAGAGCAGTGGGCTCTGAGGAGGAAGAAGATGAAGTAGTTTGAGAGTCAGAAGGTAATACCTGAGGATTCGGCGAAGGAGGAGCAGCGTGGTGAAGGTTCTCAGGCAAGGATCCCATAGGCGGCTGTTGGAAGACTGGAATTGTTGTAGCGGGAGAGGTTTGAGTAGAAGGCATGGGCGAAGCTGGGGAAGCAGTAGCCTTAGGTCTGGTTTGAAATGGGAACTCTGTCTCAACAAAATGCACATGTCTTGACGTATAGATACGGCCTGTAGCAGGGTCGAGGCAGAGATAAGCTCTCTGAGTAGGAGAGCATCCGAGAAAGACACAACATTGCGATTTGTCTTGAAGTTTATGAGCATTGTATGGTCTTAACCAAGGGAAGCATAAGCATCCAAACACTCTCAGTTTCTCATAGTTTGGTGGTACTCCAAATAGTATCTGAAAAGGGGATTGCATCGAGAGTATTGGTGTTAAGAGACGGTTGATTAAATAAACGGCCGTAGAGAAAGCAAACGTCCAATACTCCTTTGGTAATGATGCCGTGGAGAGCAAGGTAAGACCAGTCTCGACTATGTGGCAGTGTTTTCTCTCAGATAGTCCATTGTGTTGTGGTGTATGAGGCGGAGACGTTAAGTGTGTGATGCCATTGTCAGCAAGGAAGCTTCTCAAGGCGATGTACTCACCACCGTTATCTGAGAACAAAGTTCCAATGGATGTCTGAAACTTGTTTTCTACAAGTGCTTTGTACGCAATGAACACCTCTTTCACCTGCGATTTTCGTTTCAGAGGATAGATCCATGTATAACGTGAGTAGTGATCAATAAAAACCACATAGTACTTGTAGCTATCAACTGAGACAATCGGTGAAGACCACACATCACTGAAAATATATTCAAGTGGCCGATATGAGACAATGGAGGTTTTTGTAAATGGTAATTTGTGGCTCTTATTAATTAAGCAATCAGAACAAGACAAATGTTTTTGGGTGCTAGTAGTAGTAGGGAGAGAAAACTGAGAAACAATGGTGTTTAAAATAGAAAAAGAAGGGTGGCCGAGCCGAGAATGCCACGAAGAGATAGATGTTTTTGGGTTGGAAGAGGTAAGCATGGCCGTTGGATGAGAGTTTGTAACAGGCCATTCATACAACTCAGTTTTAGTCTTGCCTTGGAGTAATGGGACCCCCGTGCTGAGATCCTTCACCTGAAATGTAGCAGGGAAAAATTCCACCGAAACATCATTAGTGTTGCATAGACGATATACAGAGATAAGATTCTGATCAACACTAGGAACACAAAGTATGTTTTGCAAAGATAGAGGACGGGTTTGAGTTGAGAGAGTAGATGAACCCGTATGTGTTATTGGAAGACTTGACCCATCTGCGATGAGAACATCATCTCCACCTTGATAAGGATGATGCAACGCCAGATTGTTGAGGTCGGAGGTGATATGGTGTGTAGCACCAGAGTCCAAGAGCCAGTTTGCCGCTGTGTAGGGCTGGTTGACGGCAAGGTTAGCACGTGGTTGCCATGGGCGGAAAAGACTGTTTGCTTGCTGATTGCTCGCAGTATGTAAACCCTGCAGTTGAGGACAACGTCTAGCGCTATGTCCCTGAGTGTTGCAGAGCTGACACTTACCCAAATATGGCTTGAATGGGCGTGCATCAGAACGTTGCTGGAGCTGAGTGTTCTGATTGTTGTTGTCATTGGCGTAGGAGTTGTTGCTGTAGCGCCTGTTGTTGTTGTTGTTTCGGTTGCTGGGGTAGGGGTGTTGCTGTCGGTGTTGAACTGCATTCGCAGAGGTCGGAATCACAGCTGATGGTGTATCACGAACAGCAAGAAGCTTTGCTTCATGATTCAACAAGCGTTCATGTATCTCTGTAATACTAGGAGGAGTGTCTTTTCCTTCAATCTGATCAACGACAACCTTGTACTCCTCAGGTAATCCTCCAAGGATTAACTCAACTTGATCTTCATGGTCATAAGGCTTGCCTAAGATCGCAAGTTGGTCCAGCTTGGTAATGGCGCCTTGAAGAAACTCATCGATGGATTTAGTGCCTTTGGTGTAGTTCTTCAGTTGATCTTTGAGTTGTTTCATATGTCCCCTGCTTGGCTTGGCGTAGATGGAGGCGAGTTTCTCCCAGATTTGAGACGCAGTTGTCGTGCGTGACACGGTAGGCTGGATCGAGGTGGAGATGGCACCGAGAAGAGCACTGTAAATTAGTTTATCCTGACGAGTCCAACGTACGAAGTCTGGATTCTCGGTTACCACATCTCCAGTAGTAAGTGTTGATGGTGGGACTTCGGGGGAACTGTCGAGATGATTTGCAAGTGCATAACCATCCAACAGTGCATGAACTTGTAAGCTCCACATAAGGTAGTTGGTGCTTGTGAGTTTTGACACATTCGACATGTTGATGTGCAATAGCGTGTTGGTGTTGAGTGAGATCGTCTCGTTCGTGTTGGTGGATGAACTCATGGCGGCCAGTGTTTGAAATCAGAAAAATTTTGCTAGGTTTAGGAGCGTATGCTCTGATACCATATAGATTATGGAAAGTGATATTCTTATTAGAGGCTTTGTACAATACTTATACACATAGAGAGTAGGGTTTTAAGAGTAGACTAATTAAATTGAGATCCTAAACTATATATATTTACATATATATCCAATAGAACTGACCAAAAATTTTAAAATCAACCCGAAACATGTGATTATTACCCGAAAATGAACCTCTATTACCCTAAATTGATCCAAACTAGACATGACTATTAAACAGAATGTATTAATAAGTCCTAGACAACTAGAACAAAACTCGAAACCGAAAAAAAAAATTATCCTATTGGATCTAAATATCTAGGATCCAAAGGACTCGAACTCGAAAAGACTCGACATGAACCCGATCCAAAGATTCGAATGCCCATACCTAATATAAGAGGTGATTAGTTGTATATGTAGATGATCTAACCAATAAAAAAATTATTTTAGAAACATGTATGTCAACCAATTAAACTTTTGTTTTAAAAAAATAGGAAAAAAATCTATAAAAAATTGAAAAGTGGCTGTACGGAGTTTTATTTCCTGAAAAAATATATTGCTTTACAAAATAACAGCAAATAAATCTACAGCTTAAATTTTTGCAATTAAAAACATAACTCATTCCATCACCTCCATAAATACCATTTTCACCGTTATAATATGTCAAACACATGGATTTAGAATAAGATTGTATTTTTTACTTACTATCTACGGCTATACCAAATTAACATGTATTTTTGCATCTCGAAAATATGAAAAGATCGCATACTAATTCAATCCGTAATTCCGTATATTATCACTGCTAATGGAATTTTTTTCTTTTTCAGTTTTATTACAAAGACATCGTTTCTCACAATAACGGAGAAATGAATTACAACACGACCATCACAATCATCCATATATATAAATAGACTTCATACACATAATCTTCTCATGAAAATACACACCTCAGAGAAACAAGAAAGAACCGACGATGGATGTAACACCAACGACGACCGCAGAGACGCCAAGACTCGCCGCGCCATTGTCAGCAGCATCAGTAGAAGGTGAAGGTCCATCGTTACCGTAGGAGGAGTCACTTCCTAGAGGACCAGCCACAGCCACGTCACCATCATCTGGAGAAGCAGCTGCATCGTCGCCGGTGGTTCCAATGGTGTCCTCGCTCACTGGAGCTTCGACCACGGTTGTGGAAGCAGCCGGAGCTTTGGAGGGTGAAGCTGAAGGAGACGGAGAGGAGGCAGCTGCGGTGAGGCCAAGGACGGCCAAGAACACGAGGCCGAAAACTACGACAGCGTTTTGGCGAGCCATTCTTCTCTCTGTCTCCTTGTACGTAGCTCTCTTTTAGTTTTGTTTTAGGGTTTGAGGTATAGAGATTGTGATGATGGGAGAGGAGATGGGGTTGATGTGTATATATAGTTGTCTTGTGTGACTGAAACAAGAATAGAAAACATTTTACTAAGAAGGGGGAATACCGTTCAATCCAATGTAGATCGTCTGGTGTGCCTAAAAATGGGTTTGCTAAGATATAGATTTTTTTGAATGGTAACAAGCAAATTAAGAAAAAAGGAATTTTAACATGCCAATGGATTGATTGAATACGAATAGATAGTTTTTTCTGGTGCAACGAATAAAATGAATGTATACAGTATATGAATCTTATTAAACATTTTGTTACTAGATGACTATCCGGCGCGTGTCGGGGTGAGTTTATAATTCCCATTTTTTTTTCCATTAACACTTTACCGTTTGCAGTAGAACAATGTTTATAAAGTCCAAACTCGTCTAGGAATGTTTATAGCTTGGTTTCATAAATGGGCTCTTGTTGAAGAGTTGATGTTTTACAGCCTATTTTATTTATTTTTTAGGGCTTAGAGCATGATTAAAGGGAGGGGGGAAGGGTTTCTTAAGGGGGTTATAGAAGGGGGAGGACCCACAAGAAATGAAAAACCAGTCCCCAAAACTCCCCATTAAGGATCGGTAAGTGAGGGGTTTTTGCACTGTGCGCGGGCCCCACCGACACGTGGCGGCCCGCGATTGGTGTTTTTTTTTTTTTTTAAAAAACAGAAGAAAAAAAAAGTTAAGAAACCCTAAGAGTTTCTAGAGATAATTATGGCCTTATATACACAAACACGAAGACTATTTTTTTCCGGCTGACACAAATTAGAAAAAGGAAAGACGTGGAATCAGGTGTGGATATTTTACCCGATATCCAAAATTGAATTTGAATTTGGTACGAAAAATTTAAACTCGAACCCGATTCGAATTATGAAATATTCGAATGGATATTGAGTTTGGAGAAGTTTGGATATCCAAATCCAAATGGGTAATACTTGATAACCGTATGGATAGCCGAAATATCCAAAATATATATAATAACCCTAAATTTTCTAATAATTTAGAATCATTCATTTTCTCTCTTAGTTCATGTAAAACCTAATCTTTTTTTTTTAACCGTGGATTTTATGATTCCGTCTTTAATTTTTCTATGCTTTCAATTTTATTGGAGATTACACTTTTTTAATATTGATTTGATAAAATATTATTTTTTATTTTTGAATATTTAATGGTTAACAACCTATTTTGTTGTTGTTTACTTAATATTATATTCTTTTATCTTACAACATACACCTTTCTATTTGATTCAGAATTTTTTCTTTTTGATTCGTGAGTTATGTTCATTCTGATCTTATTTTTTAAATAACTTTAAATAACCGAACCCGATTCGAATTACTCGAATCCAAACTTCAAACCCGAATCCGACTCAAAGTTTGAAAATACTTGAACGGATTTTATACCACTATACTTAAATACTCGAAAATCTGAAATATATGACCTAAATGGGTAACGCCCACCCCTATGTTGAACATTGATTATAATGACGAAAAGGAGATTAAGTTTCCTGCTATGAATTTTTTTACGATTCTCTCCCCAAGTGATTTCAATTTTCAGGTCTTTTCATTAGTTCTTTCGTTAATGTTTCTATTTCACTGATATGAGTTTATTCCTTTAAAATTTCATGTGCGACTTCGGTAAATAACGTGAGTTTTGATTTTTCGGTTGTTTTGAAACTCCAACAAAACCAAACTCCGACTTCAACTTCAGTGAATCACACTCCGATTTTGGTGAATCGTACTAAATCAAACTCCGACTTTGACTTTGGTGAGTCGCCGACAAAACTCTCACAAGTTAATGTTGAAATCGTGCCCACCTATGTTATAGAATTTAACTGTCAGAGATCAAAATATAAATGTTTGTCTCGTATACATTCAGCAGTTTGGTTTATTTTACCTTTTTTTTTGGCAAACACACTCTTTCATTCATAATAAAAAGGTTACACTCCATAGGAGGAGGAGGAGGAGTTTAGCAATAAGAGGGCTGACTTTGCCATAGAATCAGCTAAAACATTACTCAAGTGTAGAACATACACAAAAAAAAAAAACAATATCAAAAGTAGAACTAAAATAATAGATGTCGAATAGAATACCAAACAAAGCCGGGGTTGAGCTACCTTCCTTCAATATCTTAATGATAGAAAGAGAGTCATACCGAATCATAAGAATTTCACATTTGACGCAGCAGTTTGGTTTATAAATCTAAGTCTAGAACAATGGGAAAAATATACTTATTTTATTACCTATACTTTTGAGTTTAAGTTTCTAGAGAATACCACAATTAACAATATAGATACTGAGCTAATCAAAGATTGTTATAGTATAGTAAGATTAGGTACACGAAGACTACTTAAGAATATAGATACTGAACAACTTCAAATCTGATACTGAGCTAATTGACGCCATAGTATATCAAGGTTAGGTAGCTACTTTGAAATTGTGAATAAATTGAATGTGTGGGAATCACATACCTCTCACGCCCTATTTATATAGGAAGTAGACGTGATAACTTTTCTTTCAGATCTAGGTTTTTACGCATCAATTAAAGGTTGTAACAGTAAAGATCTCTTCTTAACTAATGTATATGTAGAAATCCATATAAGGGAAGTATAGAGCAAATGCGTAAACTATATAATAAATTCTCATAAATGTTATTTCCAATATACCTTTTAACTTCTTTCCCAAGTAAAAAATCTTGAAGTGGTTAATATGTGCATCCTACCTATAATGTCGTCTCACTCATTTATGTCAAAAGAAAGAATATATGGCCAGGTTAGTGTTTTTAGTAAGATGCGCATTCATGGATTATTTAGACTCTATATAATCTATATTTAAATATATGACATGTTTAAATTACCATTTAGTTGCATGGAATATTTAATGTCGTACTGTATATAAAAACATTATATATATCTAGCTATATTAATTTTATTAGTCGTCTTCCTCAAAGTAATATATGATTACATCTGCTTCGATCGGTTGAATTGATTCAACTAATCAACCAATAGATATACGGAGTCGATATCTGATCTAGTTTTAAAAAAAGAAGTTATGAATTGTAATACATATTCGAAGAATAAGAACTGTGTATGCTTAGATCTCATAAAATGAATTAACTA